>CAIGQW010053073.1:309871-336516 GCA_903798125.1 Danio choprae | reverse complement strand
CTGACGTTGGACACTGACGTCGGTCTGACGTTGGGTTCTGACGTCAACCCAATTTTCATTTCCACCCAAAATGCAACGTCCCACGACATTGGGGTACAACATCAATCTGACGTCCTGTTGACGTCCTGTGCCTGCTGGGAAGTCTGTTGCTTTGTGCCAGTAAACTGATGTTAATACGCGTTTGCTTCTCTTCAAATTAGATCTTGTTGGGCTGAAAAAGGAGATTCAAGTACTGAATGAAATGGACGGCAAAGTTCTATATGGGGGAATCATGATGGTTTCAAAACTGGAGAAGGAACTTTTAGTTGCCTACAGACTAAAACCTTTTATTTTTCTCTTCAAAATTGCCTGGACAGGACATGTAGATTATTTTCCCTGCCAACATTGTGAAAGAATTTTCATTCACACGACTAAGCCAACATGAGGGTTCACACAGGGGAAAGCCTTTCACATGTCAACAGTGTGGAAAGAGTTTTGCTTAACAAGTAAGCCTTACCCAAGATGGCAGAATTCACTCAGCAGAGAAACCTTATGCACGTCAACAAGGTGGAAGGAGGTTCGCTCGGCGTGGACACCTTGAAGTCCACAAGAGAAGTAACACTGGAGAAAAGCCTTGCACTTGCCAACAGTGTGGAAAAAGTTTCAGCTGAAAAGGAAACTTCAATTGCCACATGATAATTCCCAATGAAAATAGCATTTCCACTGCTGTGGACTAAGTTTCTATCAGGAAGTGTTGATGGACACATTAGTAAAAACGTTGGAGAGTAGCCTTACACATGCCTTGCGTGCGGAAAGAGCTTTAATGAACATAATAGCTCTGAATTCTATGTGAAGTGACACTGAAGGGAAAGCCTGCCTAAGTTCTCAGTGTGTGAAGAGTTTCAGGCAGAAGGCAATCCTTAAAGTCCGTGTGAGGAGAGAAACCCTATCTGACTTCAGTGTGGAAAGAGCTTCAATCAGAAACCATCCTTTTGGGACCACATGAGAACCGAGGAACACCAGCGAGAAGCCTTTCACCTGCACACAATGTGGAAGAAGTTTCAAGCAATGCTTAATAGACGCATGAGGACTCGCAGAGGAGCTGTTCATGTGCGGTCACTGTGGAAAGAGCTTCAGATTTAAAGCGACCTTTAAGTTATCACATGAGTAGTCACAAATGAGGGAGCGGTTTTCTTATGTCTGTATTTGGATTGTGTTTTACATATAGAAAAGCCCTTGGGAATCGTGTTAACACAAGTCATTAGGCCAATTTTTCAGTATTGCTCTGATTGGTCATTGTGTTCACATGCTCAATAGATATTACTGTGATTGGCTACAGTGATCATCGCTTCATGCTCTTCAGATACACAGATATTAATAGTGTTTGAAAGCCACGTCTATCAGGTGATTTGTCAGCAAATCGCTTGTATATCTACTCATTAAACTTCTGATAGACATGGATTTCAATCACTACTGTGTGTGTTCATGTGAACACTCGGTGAAGAGCATGAAGTGATGATCACTGTAGCCAATCAAGCATGTGAACACAGTCAGAGTTGTTTCAGATTCCACTTCAAATCGCTGCAAACGCAAGCTGAAATCTGGGTTTGTCACATTTTTGAAAACATTATCATTGTTCTGTGCGCTGGATCTTTGACCGTTCATAATAATTATAACACGTTTCACCTGTTCATTTGCTTTTGATGGCCTTTTGAGTGTACAATGTGCTGGTGTGACGCTGATTTTGAAGTTGTTAGATTGTTTGCAAATATGACTACCGCTGTCAGAATGTACGTCTCTGCACGAATGACGACTTCATAATGACACTCATTTTGTGAACTGCAATAAAAATGTGATTTTAAAATACTTGAACCACTTGTTTTGAGTGTAAATATTGTTCTAGTAAACAAAGATGCCGATTTTTCCAATTCCCTTGCCTAAGATTTGGCATATTTAATGCAAATGTTCTCAACAGATCTTGGCAATACCTGTGTTTCCAATCAATGATGGGAACTTAGACTTGCATTAAAAACAGTAAAATTGCATAAAACATTTGTGGATAAAGCACCATTTCCATCCAACAAGTCAAAAAGAACAAAATCGTGACTTCCTGATCAACTGACGCCAAATAACAAAACGTTTCTTAGTAGAAGAACTGGAGTCCACACTTTTTCTTCTATAATGAATGAGTTGATCCCAAAAGATGAAATGCAATGAACAGGCGGTGGAGGCGTGAGATGCTCTTTGTCAGCGCAGACACTCAAGACAGTTCTGGAGGTAGTAATAATACTGACCTGACCCACTGTGATCGCGGACTTTGGCTGAGGGAGTTTGGAAAGACCAAAACGTAAGATGCTTTACATTGTGCTCGCTCTACTGCAGGGGTGTCCACACTCGGTCCTGGAGGGCCAGTGTCCTGCAAAGTTTAGTTCCAACCCCAATCAGACACACCTGGGCTAGCTAATCAAGCTCCTACTAGGCTTTCTAGAAACATCCTTGCAGGTGTGTTGAGGCAAGTTGGAGCTAAAATCTGCAGGGCACTGGCCCTCCGGGACCGAGTTTGGACACCCCTGCTCTACTGGTTTGTCCATTAATGCTTCCCAATGTGCCCATTTTTGTCATCACATGTTATGTTAAGACAAAATGACATGACTTTCAATGTGCATGCTGGAATTTGTTCTGTGAATGTGTTTCCAGTGTAGGTTATGTTAGTCTTCTTTATTGGATTAAAGGGTTAACCTACTCCGTTGTACGTTTTTTTAATGCACATTTCTATATTTTTTGGTCTTGGTGTTTCCATTAAGCTTTTCTTATGTGATAATCTAAAATTCACAGAACAATTGGAGGATTGAAACTGATATGGTTGGCCACAATAACCTTATATCTGTAGTTGAATCAGACCAAAGAGTGGCCCAATGACTGGACACTTAACTTAAAGTATTAGTTCACACGATAATGAACATTCTGTTATTAATTCCTCAACCTCATGTCCTTTCAAACCCCTGAGACCTTCGTTCATCTTCCAAACCATACCCGTCAACCCTCCTGTTTTTCCCGGGATTCTCCCGTATTTTACAGTTCTATCCCGCTATCATCCCGTAAAGGTGTTTTCCTCGATTTCTCCTGTATTTTTAATCTTTCTATAAAGGGTGGCTATAAACATTAAAGAGCCGATCCTCCCTATACACAACCCATACCGCCGAACCACCAGGGGGCGCCCCTTGCTCTTAAATGTGAATCTGGTCTGTGCTTTCAATTTATTTAGGCATGAGAATAAATATAAAAACGGCGGGATTCCCTTCCTTTCCATTACAGTCGCCGTTGCCCCTCCTATGCAATCCTCAAAACAGTCAGTTCATGTAGAGGTGCGTGACTGTCAGACAGTCCATATCGCTCCATAGTGATAAATAGACGCCATTTCCCAAACGGATTCTGTACACGCGATTTGAAGCTGAGCGAAAGTGGACACTCTGGGTTTTGGGTGATTTTGTGTGTGTGTGTGTGTGTGTGTGTGTGTGTGTGTGTGTGTGTGTGTGAACAGACATATACACATAATTAATAATAATCATATCTAAACATGTCGATCTCGGTGGGTTTTCTTTTAAACACAACCAAATTTGCCTTAATTGAGCATAAAACAGTAGCATAAACGGCTAGGAAAGCAATCGAATGCCTTCATTATGAATCTGTTATTTAACGTGATCCAACGAAAAATCGAAATAAGAGATTCATTCGCCGTTCATTAATCAGAATGTTTAAACTATACAGTGAAGAAAGGGTTAATGAGATTTGATAACTCTTGATATCCCTTATTTTTCACATCCCAATGTTGACAGGTATGTTCCGAACACAAACGAAGATATTTTCGATGAAACCGGAGTGCTCCCTCATCCTCCACAGACAGCTATGGTCCAGAGGAGGAACCAATAAGGAGCTCTCAAATTTAATTTAAAATCCCTTAACTTGCGTTCTGAAGATGGACGAAGGTCTCCGGTTTGGAACGACATGAGGGTGAGTAACAAAATGTTCATTATTGGGTGAGCTAGTTAAGCCTTTTTTATGCTTGATGTTGACGATGGTGTCTGTTGGTTTGTGCCACTACTGAGGCAGTAGTTTGTAAATTAATAACTCTGGTCAAATAAAACCCATATAATACTCTTGACTTTTCCTAAATGTGCGTGTATATCTCTTTCTAACATTGTTGTTTTATTAAAATGACAAAAGAGTTCTGACTTTCTACACTGAATGACCATTATTGTCATGTTGACTGCATGAGTTTCAGTGTCCGCTACTTTTTACCCTTCCTTACAATATATTAATATATTCACTAAAGTGAACAAACTGTTCTCCTGCATGCTGTACACAGTAAGGTGCAGACCTTTGCATGCGGTCTAGTAAGTCATACACAATTATTGTCACAGCCAGGCCAGGTTCTCCCCGCTCACAATCACCCCAAGCACAGTCACCTGTCTATTAATCAGTCACGTACATCATCACTCCAGCTCCATAAAACCCCTCACCGTCCCTCACTCAGTGTCCGGCCTCGTCGCAAGACAGAAGGACTACTCTTGCGGTCAGTGAAATCCTATAGACTCAGTTATACTTTCCTGTTCTATTCCTTGTGATCTCCAGTGTCTGCATCTCTCCTTCTAGTGTGTTTCCCTCCTGGTCTCCTCTGGGTGCGTGTTTCTCAGAGTTCTCCACGTTCCAGATGCATCTTCATTCTCCGGTCGCTCTCCATCATCTTGTCCACTGCTCAACATAGCCTGCAATAGATTGTTCCTGTTCATATCATTCCTGTTCATATTTCAAAATGAACTGTCATTCATACTCGCAGCTCTGGTCTCCTCCCCCTTTTGTTGACGTCTTGTATGAGAAACGGTCAGAACGACAACTATGGCCATTGTAGTAGTTATATAGTTCTGGTGTTAAGCCTGTTTTCTCTCTGTTCCCCTTAGATCTAATAGCACTGAAAGAGCAGAGACAAGAAGGGAAAGAGGAAAATCGGTATGAGAAACATGATGATGACCTGACTGGTGAAAAATTCACACGGGTTAAAAAGACTTCAGGAAAAGGAGCCCCGAAAAAATAATCTAACAGTTGTTTCACCTGCCCTCAGTGTGGAAAGAGCTTCAGTCAAAAACAAAACCTTGACATCCACATGAGGATTCACCTCATCGGAGAGAAACCTTTCACCTGCCAAGAGTGTGGAAACAGTTTTGTTTAAAAATGGCCATCTGAAGAAACGCATGGAAATTCACACCGGAGAGAAACCACACACGTGTCAACATTGCGGAGAAGGTTTCAGAGCGGGACTAAACCTTAAATATCACCTGCGAACTCGCACTGGAGAAAGGGCTTACACTTGTCCCCAGTGTGGGAAGAGCTTCACGCAGAACAACACTCTCAAAATCCACACCAGAGAGAGATGTTTCACCTGCCAGCAGTGCGGAAAAACAAGAAAAACAACCGCTTGCGGTCCACGAGAGCTCACTTCAGAGAAAAGCCGTTCATCTGCACTCAGTGTGGGAAGAGTTTTACACGCAAAATCACTCTTAATTACCACATGACGAGCCACAACGCAGAGAAGCCGTTCGCTTGTGGTCTGTGTGAAAAGAGCTTCAGATCTGAACCCAACCTCAGGTGCCACATGAACATCCACACCGGAGAGAAACTCTTCACCTGCGATCGCTGCACCAAGAGTTTCTCGCCTAAAGTCAGCCTCAAGTCCCGCCTGAGACTTTACATTTGCATGGAGGCACATTTGTTTGCTTTCCTTGAGTCATACCTTGAGGGTGTTGCTCTCTCTCTCTCTCTCTACACATATACACTCACTAGACCCTTTTTATTAAGTACACCTGTCCAACTGCTCGTTAACGCAAATTTCTAATCAGCCAATCACATGGCAGCAACTCAATGCATTTAGGCATGTAGACATGGTCAAGACGATCTGCTGCGGTTCAAACCGATCATCAGAATGGGGAAGAAAGGGGATTTAATTGACTTTGAACATGGTATGGTTGTTGGTGCCAGACGGGCTGGTCTGAGTATTTCAGAAACTGTTGATCTACTGGGATTTTCACACACAACCATCTCTAAGGTTTACAGAGAATGGTCTGAGAAAGAGAAAATATCCAGTGAGCGGCAGTTCTGTTGGCACAAATGCCTTGTTGATGCCAGAGGTCAGAGGAGAATGGCCAGACTGGTTCCAGCTGTAACTCGAACAGTAACTCAAATAACCACTCGTTACAGGTCTACAGAAGAGCATCTCTGAACGCACAACACGTCCAAACCTTGAGGCGGATGGGCTACAGCAGCAGAAGACCACACCGGGTGCCACTCCTGTTAGCTAAGAACAGGAAACTGAGCCTACAATTCACACAGGCTCACCAATACTGGACAATAGAAGATTGGAAAAACATTGCCTGGTCCGATGAGTCTCGATTTCTGCTGCAAAATCGGATGGTAGGGTCAGAATTTGGCGTCAACTACATGAAAGCATGGTGGTGTAATGGTGTGGGGGATATTTTCTTGGCACACTTTGGGCCCATTAGTACCAATTAAGCATCGTGTTAATGCCACAGCCTACCTGAGTATTGTTGCTGACCATGTCCATCCCTTTATGACCACAGTGTATCCATCTTCTGATGGCTACTTCCAGCAGGATAACCCGCCATGTCATAAAGCGCGAATCATCTCAGACTGGTTTCTTGAACATGACAATGAGTTCACTGTACTCAAATGGCCTCCAGAGTCACCAGATGCCAATCCAATAGAGCACCTTTGTGATGTGGTGAAATCTGAGATTCGTATCATGGATGTGCAGCCGACAAATCTGCAGCAACTGCGTGATGCTCTCATATCAATATGGACCAAAATCTCAGAGGAATATTTCCAGTATCTCGTTGAATCTATGCCACGAAGGATTAAGGCAGTTCTAAAGGCAATAGGGGGTCCAACCCGGTACTAGTAAGGTGTACCTAATAAATCGTCCGGTGAGTGTATTGCTGCAGTATATATTGACTTGCTGCAGTTGACTGTTGTATGGAAGCATCACTTCATTACAAATATTGATATCTCAAAATGAAAAAATAAAAAGCTCTCCCACCATTGATGAGATAAGTCAACAATCAAGACAAAATGCTTCACCACGATTGACAAGTTTTTACAGCAATCTGTGTTTTAGGTATATTATGATAAGGGAAGCCCTAATGCAAGTCCTGGGTTAGTTATGGGACGTCTGAGGTTCCTTTGAGTGAAATATAAGCCTGTCAGAGAAATTAAAAGTAAAATGATAATTTCACTGATGAAGTTCTTGGTAATAACAATTTGTGCACAAAATACAAATTTGGGGATATCAATCACTGCTCAGCTCAATTGGCATTTGCAGAGAACACTTGGGTATTACACCGTGTCCTAACTACACGCAGTGCAACAAAATTAGTTTTTGTCCAAACCAAAACTTGCCCTAACCTTACAGGACCTTTATAGCCCTACTACTGAAAGCAGCAGCAGATAGTTCACCTCAGATCTTGAAAATAAAATAACTAGCAGACTGTTTGAAAATGAAAGCGTGACTTGTTATAAACCAACAACATCACTCACTCAGTAGCCTATTAATAATGTTTATTAAAGAGGTTTAATATGCATTAATTAGATAAAAAACCATATCATTTTGTTGGGAGTGCAGTGGCTGATATTTAAGTGCTTCTGGCATGTTGCGTCGTTAAAATTTGTAATTTTACTAATGGTGGACAGCTGCTTCTCACTCAGGGCTGTCTATTCTAATGAGGGAGAGATCATCACTAATGGGCGGGGCTTACCCCCACTGATGACATGTAGAAAGGGAATTCATTCTTTTTTATTATTAGATTCAGTAGCTGGTTATAGTCACACTGTTGCCACACAACTGTTCATTCATTAATTTTCAACCGCTTTTCCAGGGCCGGGTCACGGGGGCAGCAGTCTTAGGAGAGAACCCCAGACTTCCCTCTCCCCAGACACTTCCTCTAGCTCCTCCGGGGGGATCCCGAGGCGTTCCCAGGCCAGCCGAGAGACATAGTCCCTCCAGCGTGTCCTGGGTCTTCAAGAGAAACAAAAAATAACTTAGGCCTCCTCCCGGTGGGACATGCCTGGAACACCTCCCTAGGTAGGCGTCCAGAAGCAATCCGAAACAGATGCCCGAGCCACATCAGCTGACTTCTCTCGACGTGGAGGCACAGCGGCTCTACTCCGAGCTTCTCCCGGGTGACAGAGCTCCTCACCCTATCTATAAGGGTGCGCCCTGCCACCCTGCAAAGGAAACTCATTTCGGCTGCCTGTATCCGAGATCTTGTCCTTTCGGTCATGGCCCAAAGCTCATGACCATAGGTGAGAGTAGGAACGTAGATTGGCTGGTAAATCGAGAGCTTTACCTTTCGGCTCAGCTCCTTCTTTACCACAACGGACCGATACATCCACCGCATTACTGCTGCCGCTGCACCAATCCACCTGTCATGTTGCCATCTCATGTTCCATCCTTCCCTCATTCGTGAACAAAACCTTCCTCGGACTTCCTTGGACTTTCCTCCAACCTGGAGATGGCAAACCACCTTTTTCCGGTAGAGCACCACGGCCTCGGACTTGGAGGTGCTGATTCTCATCCCAGCCGCGTCTCACTCGGCAGCAAACCGCCCCAGTGCATGCTGAAGATCCATGTTCGATGAAGCCAACAGAACCACATCGTCTGCGAATAACAGAGATGAAATCCTGTGGTCTCCGAACTGGACTCCCTCCAGCCCAAGGCTGCGCTTTGAAATTCTGTCTATAAAAATTATGAACAGAACTGGTGATAAAGGTCAGCCCTGCCGGAGTCCAACGTGCACTGAAAACAAGTCTGACTTACTGCCGGCAATGCGAACCAAACTCCTGCTCTGTTCATGCAGGGACGACACAGCCATTAACAGAGCGCCTCTGACCCCATACTCCCAGAGCACCCTCCACAGAATGCCACGAGGGACACGGTCGAATGCCTTCTCCAAGTCCACAAAACACATGTGGACTGGTTGGTCATACTCCCACGAACCCTCGAGCACCCTGGTGAGGTTATAGAGCTGGTCCAGTGTACCACGGGCCGAACAAAAACCGCATTGTTCCTCCTGGATCCTAGGTTCAACAATCGGCCGGATCCTCCTTTCCAGTACCCGGGCATAGGCTTTCCCCGGGAGGTTGAGGAGTGTGATCCCCCTATAAGTTGGAGCATACCCTCCGGTCCCCCTTCTTAAAAATGGGAACCAGTTGCCCAGTCCAGAGGTACAGTCCCCGACCTCCATGCGATATTCTAGAGACGTGTCAGCCAAGTCAGCCCCACAACATCCAGAGACCTAAGATACACGATGTATCACAACTGTTTAAAAAAAATTTGCATTAAAAGTCCACTTTAGGATGAAGCAGAACACTTATAGCTCATTTTGTAATAGGCAGGAGTAATACACATCCGTCTATTGGGTATCTGTTACCATCTGCATTTTAATTTGAGCAAATAATCTGAGAGAATGCCAACAATTACAACATTGTAATTAATATTCAGGATATTGAGGGAGGTAGTGGTTTAATCATTGTTATGTTTCGTTATTAGGATATTTTCGTTTTGTTTCTAGTTCAAATATCTAGATATTTTCAAGTCAAGAAGCATTTTCTAGACGAGCAAGAAATATGGTTTCATTTTCCAGAAAAAAAAAGAAGTCACAGAATTATTATTTCAAACTCTTTTCCCTCGCACATGTTATTTTGCTTGTTTTAGAAATTTAACTTAACTTTGACTTATTATTTCATTCATTCATTTTATTTTCTTATTAATTTGAGGTCGCCACAGCGGAATGAACCGCCAACTTATCCAGCATATGTTTTACACAGCGGATGCCCTTCCAGGGAAACATCACTGGGAAACATCCATACACACTCATTCACTACGGACAATTTAGCCTACCCAATTCACCTATAGTGCAGGTCTTTGGACTGTGAAACCCACGCGAACACGGGGAGAACATGCAAACTCCACACAGAAATGCCAACTGACCTAGTTGGGGATCGAACCAGTGACCTTCTTGCTGTGAGGCGATTGTGCTACCCACTGTGCCACTGTGCTGCCCAACTTATTATTTCCAAAAAAAACAAAAACTATTCTTGCCTATAAACATATCACAAACTCTAAAAGCATTTTGTGCAGCGTATATCTAATTCAAAGAGTTCGGGAAATGTTCGTACAAAGTTAGCTGGTTTTGCAGCAGAAGACACTCAACTGTGTTAAATGAACTAACTAGGACGACAGTTTTAAAATAAGATAGTTAATAACTGAGTAATTACTCGACTTAACAGCCATTTTTGGTTATAAAACACCGGGGAAATATTCCACAGTATTGCGATTTGATCAAATCAAAACGCAGCGGTGGTGAGTACCATCCATTAAAATAAAGAACATAAAAACGCCACCAACTGAAGCTTAAACGTTTCCCAGTGATGGGTTGCAGCTGGAAGGACATCCGCTGCGTAAAACATGTGCTGGATAAGTTGGCGGTTCATTCCGCTGTGGCGACCCCAGATTAATAAAGGGACTAAGCCGAAAAGAAAATGAATGAATGAATAAAGCTTAAACGTTCGGGACTTTTATTTTGGTCTGCAGAAATGACGTCAAAAGCTGCGCCGTCGCGCTCCTCCTGCATCTGTATGTGTTGTGTCCGCATAAAGGTTTGTATTTATGAGCGTTCTTGCAGTTTATTGCAAGCATCGACAATTTAACGACTTGTTTCCATGTTAAACCTGTGTTTTATCTTCATTTACGTTGTATGCGTGAGTAAAGTTTATTTACGTGATTTGCAGCCTCAGCTCCTGCCCTGTGTGGTCAGCGACGAGCGCGGAGTGATGAGAGAAACCGATTTTTGACAACAAATCGCTTCATTATAAGTTTAACTCTGTGTTTAACGTTTAGTTTCGAGTTAAAAAGAAATCTCTCGTTAACTGTTGGTCGAAATAGTGTAAAATGGCGCGTAATACACTGAATATCATACAGAAAGCGATCAGTGCGGTTCATAACCATTCATAACTTCTCTCGCGCCTCATACTAATGTGGAGTGTTTGTGTGTGGTTTTATTATAAAGCTGTGGTTCTCAAACTTTCTTTTTATTTATGAATCAAAACTCAACGCATTGTTTATTCACAATTTTGCTTTAAAGTGCTACTTTTCGTTTCTGTTTTGTCTGTTTCGATCATTTTCAGATGAGAGAGGTGTGTGTGTGTGTGTGTGTGTGTGTGGTTTTAGGCTCCTGGTCTTTCAAACTAATCTCACACTATCTTTAAATAATGTTACCGTGCAGTTAAAAGGGGTACTTTCTTAATTTTACAGTTAAAAATCCTGGTAAAAGCAGCGCAATCAGATAAATGAGGTTTTCTTTCCTTTATATTTGTAATAATACTAATGTTTATGGGCACCTTTACATGCAGCATGAAACAGTTTACATGCAACACAAATTGAAATCCACATTCATATCTTTACAGTAATAATAAATGGATGGGAGTTGTTATTATTATGTGTATCTGGAGGAATTAATTTCCAAAGAAGCATGGTTATACAATATGCATCAAACATATACAGCGCTCCGCATATATGAGGACACCCCCAGTTTAGAAAATGAATATGTTTCTCCATTTCTCAGTGGATATGGGTCATATATATTGGTGCATTTGAACAAAACAGATTTATTAAGCAGATATATTTATTAAAATAATATTTTAGTCACAGAACATCTGGAAAATGGACAGAAAATACATTTAAATTCATGCAAAATATTGCAAAAAACTATCACAAACTGCAACATTTCAACTAAAATTGTTGATATTTTTAGTTTCTCTTGATTTTTGCTATTTTTGAAAATGTTATTTAATATTTTCCCTCACATTTACACTTGCGCTGCTCATTTTATAACCATTATTGTGAGTTATTATGTTAGATGAGCTCCAGATTTGGCTTCAGCACTGACTAAACTAATGTATATGCACAAATATAATATTGTAAAGCTTCCTATAGAGAATATTCATGTAAATGAGAGATTAGTGGGGGGTGTATTCGTATATGCTGAGCACTGAATGAATATATATATATATATATATATATATATATATAGAAAGAAAGAGAGAGAAAGAGGGAGAATGCTAAATGAAAATAAAATCATATCGAATAATAAAAGTGATTATGTATTTATAAAAAAATGTCATTCTTGATTTATTATTTTGCATGCATTCGGAAACATGGATCGCATTATTGGTTGAGAGCCCTTGAAAGCAAGAGTCAGCTCCTCTGACCAATAGACCATGGAGTTAAATGTAATCGTGTTGCTTTTATAATAATTCGTTACTAAATGGGTAATAATAATTAACTATTTAAATAAAACTGTTTGCTTTCGCATGAAATGAGTCTGCGCAAGTGTCTGTAGCGTGGTCTGGTTGTCTTTGTTTCATTTAAAATGAGAGTAAATTACATTTAAATGAGTAAATGGCAGTAATTGAGTGATGGGCTTGGGGCAAACGTGACATCTGCATGTGTACTGTGAACATGCTATAACAAATAGCATATATAGTGTAGTATTAAGTGTGTGAATGTGTAATTTGCCACAGTTGTAAATTGCTGGATCTGAAAAGTTCATGAATTTGACTGAAAATGTTGTAAGAACCGGGGCAGCACGGTGGCGCAGTGGGTAGCACAATCGCCTAACAGCAAGAAGGTCGCTGGTTCGAGCCCCGGCCGGTTCAGTTGGCATTTCTGTGTGGAGTTTGCATGTTCTCCCAGTGTTGGCGTGGGTTTCCTCCGGGTGCTCCGGTTTCCCCCACAAGTCCAAAGACATGCGGTATAGGTGAATTGGGTAAGCTCAATTGTCCGTAGTGTATGAGTGTGAATGAGTGTGTATGGATGTTTCCCGGTGATGGAAGGGCATCCGCTGCATAAAACATATGCTGGATAAGTTGGAGGTTCATTCC
Organism: Danio choprae; assembly: GCA_903798125.1. NCBI lineage: Eukaryota > Metazoa > Chordata > Actinopteri > Cypriniformes > Danionidae > Danio > Danio choprae. The sequence goes on along the minus strand of CAIGQW010053073.1, from coordinate 323,529 downwards.
GCTGTGGTGACCCCAGATTAATAAAGAGACTAAGCAGAAAAGAAAATGAATGAATGAATGTTGTAAGAACCCAACATCCTCCACTTGTTCAAAACCTGTTTGAGTTTCTTTCGTTATTTTAAGGAAAGCTGGAATCCTGCAACCACTGACCTTCATAACTATGGAAGTCAACATTTGCAGATTTTCAGCTTTCTTCAAAAGTGTCTTTAGTGTTTAACAGAAGAAAGAAACTCGTGAAGGTTTGGAACCTTCTAATTTTGTAAACAATACAATTTATGGGTGAACTATCCCTTTAAGAACCACATTTCCTGGTCCTTTTCCTGCTTCTGAACCTGCACTCTGACTAATTCCCTCACTATTGCACTACTAAACTATGGAAAGGATTCCAAAAAACATTTTCTTTTCGGCTTAGTCCCTTTATTAATCTGGGGTCACCACAGCGGAATGAACCGCCAACTTATCCAGCATATGTTTTAAGCAGCGGATGCCCTTCCAGCTGCAACCCATCACTGGGAAACATCCATACACACTCATTCACACACATACACTACAGCTTACCCAATTCACCTATACCGCATGTCTTTGGACTTGTGGGGGAAACCGGAGCACCCGGAGGAAACCCACACGAACACTGGGAGAACATGCAAACTCCACACAGAAATGCCAACTGACCCAGCCGAGGCTCGAACCAGCGACCTTCTTGCTGTGAGGCGAACGTGCTACCCACTGCGCCACCGTGAGCCCCATTTAAATGTGTAGTTGACTGAAAAATCATTTACTCGCACTCAATTGGTTTTAAAACATACATCGCACTAATCATCATATATTCTGTCAGGTTCCGTGAACTTGGATTAACTCGCATTTCTTTTTTACTTCAGACCTGATACCACGGAAAGAAGAAAGGGAAGTATAAGGAGAAATGGAATTGAATGATCAGTACAAACATCTAGGTTTTGTAATCAATGACAAATCCCACACAGTCAGTCATTTCACCAGCAAGGAAAGTGGAAAGAGTTTCGATAACGCAGGAAGCTTTAAAGACCACTTGAAAATTCTCTCTGGAGAGAAGCCGTTCACTTGCCAAGAGTGTGGATGTAGTTACACTACAAAAGGAAATCTCAAAGTTCACATGAGAGTTCACTCCGGTGAAAAAACCTTTAACTGCCCTGTGTGCGGAAACACGTACGCTAGAAAAGGAAGCCTTGATACTCACATGAGGGTTCACTCTGGAGAAAAACCGTTCAACTGTCCGATGTGTGGAAAGAGTTACTCTACAAAAGGAAACCTCGATGCCCACATCAGAATTCACTCTGGAGAGAAGACGTTTACCTGCCAGGTGTGTGGAAATAATTACTCTACAAAAGGAAATCTGAAAAGCCACATGAGAATCCACTCCCGAGGGAAGACTGGCGCAGGTTGTCAGTGTGGGACATGCTCTGTTTGCCAAGCAAACCTCGCTCTCCATAACACACTTCACAGTGGAGAGTCTTTCACTTGCCAGGAGTGTGGCAAAAGTTACAGTACGAAAGGAAATCTAAAGGTCCACATGAGAATTCACTCCGGAGAGAAGCCGTTTGCTTGCCAGGAGTGTGGAAGATGCTGCTCTACGAAAGGAAACCTGAAAGTCCACATGAGAATCCACTCTGGAGAGAAGCCGTTTTCCTGCATGTTGTGTGGAAGTAGATTCAGTACAAAGGGAAACCTTGACGTTCACATGAGAGTTCACTCCGGAGAGAAGCCTTACGCATGTGTTCAGTGTGGGAAGTGCTTTAAATGCCAAGGAAATCTTTCTCTCCATTTGATAATTCACACTGGAGAGAAACCGTTCACCTGCCAGCAATGCGGGAAAAGATTCAACAAGAAGGGAATCCTTAAAAGCCACATGAACGTCCACAACAAGGAGACCTCGAAATTTTATCGAACAAAGCGACCCTTCGAGTTCACATGAGGAGGCGCGTTGAACAGAACCCTTCGTTTTCCTTCAATGTGGCAAACGTTTCAGACTTCAATGTTTAAAATGACAATAGTCGACTCGAGAGAATGCACCTAGATGTCATTACCCGAAACGTGATTTGTTAACTCTTGTCTTTATTTTGCTTTTATAAATCATGTTGCTTGTTGTCAGTGTTAGGTTGAAACCATGGTCCTGGTTTAAATATCTTTGCTTAATACATAATAAAAGAGATTTGATAACGGTTCAATTATTCGTAAGATTGCAGATTCGATTCAGATGTCTAGATTAAGTTGCTTGAAATCAAAGTGTTCTTGTTTTGTAATTGCAGGATGTATTGATAGTCCTATGTGGTTAGTCCTGACCATAAACCGATGGATGGGTTTTGCATTTGTCCTTAAACACACCGTACCACAGTTAAACTAGGACTCATATGTAGTTTAGAGCTGTTAAAGGAGCCCTATAAAGAAAATATGGGTATATCTAGTTAATATAGGCTGATTTATGCTTCCGCATCAAGCGCACGAGTGTGGTCTGGCGCAGCCTTCGTGCGGTCGCATAGCCTTCGCTGTGGCTAATGCTGACGCCCACCTCTGTAACACGTCGCAATGACACATAGCGCAAGCTCTGTGATGGGTCGGTTTGGTATCACTGACGAGTGCGGGTGGTGCTGAGAGCCGCACGCCCGATGGAGCGAGTGTTTACAATTGTCAAGTCTCGTGAAGGTGTTTTGTGTTTACCTTATAATTAAAGTTGTTGCACGTCCGCCGGTTCCCGCATCTGAATAAGCGAGTTTTGCTACTTCTACATTAAGGTAGCGCTCAGAAAAAACAAACTTGATACAGAGGAACATAAAAACCTACTGCCAGCTAGCGTTTCGGAAGTGTTATTGCAGAGCAACACAAACACCGCGCAGAAGTATAAATGCACAGCTACACCGTAGTTATGTCCCCTTAGAGCAGGGGTGTCCAAACTCGGTCCCGGAGTGCCGGTGTCCTGCTGAGTTTAACTCCAACTTGCTTCAACACACCTGAAGGAAGATTCTAGTACATCTACTAAGAGCTTGATTAGCTTGTTCAGGTGTGTTTGATTAGGGTTGGAGCTAAACTCTCCAGGACACCGGCCCTCCAGGGCCGAGTTTGGACACCCCTGCCGTAGAGCATTTCCCTGTCTGGCCATAAACTGCACTGAACCTACAATTTTCATGAGAAATGGGCATCACCAGATCTCCTCCTCCGTTAGTGTCTCAGTTAGACAGCAGTTTTGTGTGTTTGGATACCATGGTAAGCTGTAAATTTATGATGTTTTTATGGCTGGGGGCCAAGGTTACATAATAAAAGCACAAAAACACCAGAAACTGCTCCAGAGTCGTGGAGCCTAGTAAACTCGCAATAGCACTTATCTTGAAATATAAGACTTTTGTTTTTAAGTCTCTGTTCAACAACAAGCATTGAAGCAGACTGACGTGGTTTAAGATGAACCGTCTTCTGGTTTCTTCCTCTCTGTCGCTGCTGAGAATATCTTTTTGATTGTGCCTACATTGCATCGGTCACTGCTTTATTGACCTTATTCTAAAATGCGGAGGTGCGCTCATTTCTGTGACTGTTAGAACTTCCGATTCAGTTTCCTATGGGAGAAATGACAAGGAATAACAAACGAAAAGGTCCAACTACTTGCTCTACAAACAAGTGTGTCCATGACCATGCAGACGAAGCAGAATGGTATAATAAGAAAACATCGGTTTGCAACATCAAGCAGCAGAACGAGCTGTTTTTAACGTCTAAAAATGAATGGGAGTGAATGAGGCCGGAAGTCTCGAGCCAAAGAGATTCACATGGCTGCGCCCGCTCGTACGCGAAGAATAAGGTCAATATTCCTCTGCTGGTTTTAATCTCTTTCTCTATCCGGGGTTTTCTGCCGCTCTCCATTTCCTACTACTGTTGTCTGGATAACGGAATTCGGTACCAATCGACGCTGAAATTTAAAAAAACGTCAATTTCCTGCTAACATTTGAGCACGTTCTTAAACGGCGCCGATTTGCCATTGTGTTCACCAGAGATGACTGTGATTGGCCGTGAAGGTCATCAGTTCACCGGACTCATATATGTATATGAACTCACTGGAGCGTTTTAAAGTCACGTCGATCAGCTGGTTTGTTTAAGCTGACATACGAGCGATCCGCTGATGAATCTCGGCTTTGAAACGCTCCAGTGTCCCTGTATCTGTGCTTACACTCAGTAAACAGCGGTGAGTTCGGTGAACTGATGAGCTTCACGGCCAATCACAGTCATTTCTGTTGAGCACCTGAACTCAATGGCAAATCAGCGCTGTTTAAGAACGCGCTCAACAGCGCTCAGATGTTTGCGGGAAATGGACGCTTTTACAATTCCAGTATCGTGACAACCCTATTTCCTACTTTAGAAATAGGAATACTTATTTAAGGGGCCTGTTATTTCCTACTTGTATATGCTCCCTTGAGATAGTTTTAGGAAATGTTGAATTTTGTTACATTTTTATGCAGATGATATGCAAATCTCTCTACCTTGAAACTGAAAGATACTTCTGTATTAGCACCCCCTATTGGAGTGAAGTTAGGGGTTATATTATTACGCGAGCCAGTGGACTTAGACATTGGTGGTCTTCAGTTAAAGTCTGTGTGAAATCAACGTTTGCAATGTTTATTGTGCTTTTGTTTGTCCTTTAGGTGAACATTTTTTTGATGAAGTTAATCTGCTGAATAAAGCCAGTTCGTTTCGGTAATCTTCAGTCAAAGCTGACCATTTGCTTCTGCGTTTGGAGGGGCTGTCCGTCTCTGATGATGTAAGTTTGACCACTTCAGACACGATATTCTTTACCACGACCATCTTAACCTTAGTTTGCTACGAGAAAAGAAAGCCTGCCTCTAATCAGTATTCACACATTCAGTCTATTATATAATATTCATTCATTTTCCTTCGGCTTAGTCCCTTTATTCATCAGGGGTCGCCACAGCGGAATGAACTGCCAACTTATCCAGCATAATTTTTTACACAGTGGATGCCCTTCCAGCCGCAACACAGTACTGGTAAACACCCATACACACTCATACAGTATGGCCAATTTCATTCATTCATTCATTTTCATTTCGGCTTAGTCCCTTTATTAATCTGGGGTCGCCACAGCGGAATGAACCGCCAACTTATCCAGCATATGTTTTACACAGCGGATGCCCTTCCAGCTGCAACCCATCACTGGGAAACATCCACACACTCTCATTCACACATACACTACGGACAATTTTAGCTTACCCAATTCACCTGTACTGCATGTCTTTGGACTTGTGGGGGAAACCAGAGCACCCGGAGGAAACCCACGCCAACACAGGCAGAACATGCAAACTCCACACAGAAATGCCAACTGACCCAGCCGAGGCTCGAACCAGCGACCTTCTTGCTGTGAGGCGAATGTGCTACCCACTGCGCGACCGTGAGGTATGGCCAATTTAGCTTACCCAATTCACCTATAGTGCATGTGTTTGAACTGTGGGGAAACTGGAGGAAACCCACGCCAACACGAGGAGAACATGCAAACTCCACACAGAAATGCCAACTGACCCAGCCAGGGCTCGAAACAGCGACCTTCTTGCTGTGAGGCGACAGTGCTAACCACTGAGCCACCGTGCTGCATATTATATCATGTAAATAGACCTACAAGAAAACCCCAAAAGGATCAACTCAGTCAACTTTTTGGAGATCTTTTACTCTTCCCTGTGGAGGATCTCTGGCCTACTTTCTGCTCAACCTGAATTTTTACAACCGGAATATTTGCAGGCTAGGAATTCAGAACACACGTCTATAAAATCTGCCTTAAAATCGGTCGTCTTCTATTTCAGATGTTTAAAGTTCAGGTAACATAAATAAATAAATCAAATTCAAAATTATTTGATGGCTTATAACATAGTTTTATTAAATAACACTTGTCAATAATGTAAATGCACACAGTTCAAATAAGTTTTAGCACATGTAAATAACTTTTCACAGCCTTTGTTTAACAATAACCTTGACTTAATCGACCGAGAGTTCGGGATATTTAAAGGCGAGTTAACTTGGCTTTCTGGGATACACCACAGGGTTTCCTATATTCATACTGCGTTCTAACATTTTACAAATATGTATTGCACTGTGATAGATAGATAGATCTGTGATTTTAGACCCTACTTGTGAATGAAACTTTTTAGTTTGGTATTTTGAAACGACGTCATGTGTTAGATCGATCTGATTTGTTTGTTTTGTTTTTTTTGTGAACGGGACTTTTATTTTGGTATCTTAAAATGACGTCATAAGTTTGCGCCGCGTTTCTGCGTCTGTTTTGACTTGGCTGGAGAAAGGTTTGTGTTGCGTGCATTAAAACAGTCTTTAAGCTATGCGAATCTCTTAGTAAATATAACCATAACTCTCTTATAGTAAAGGTGTAGCGATCTTATACTATTTATAAGACCTCAAGTAATGTCATACTACAAATAACGTGGGTAAAATAAGGTTAGTGTACAGTTAACTTTGCAAAACCACGGTTAACTTGAGGCTAGCATGGTTTAACTACAATACACGTTTGCAATACACGTAGTCAAATCGGATGTAACGTCGCAGTGCTTTATCAAACATGTATTAATGAGATATTTTGTGAATAACAGCGTCTCTTTATAGCGTGAATCAGTTATTCCTGATTATGAATTCAGTCACAGCTAAAAACAGAGCTTTATGATCCTCAGTCAACTCCCACAAGATAAATACTACAGTAAAAACATGCTAAGGTAACACAAATGTAATAATCAAATGAGCCAGTGCTGTATTCTTATGCAATATGAGGTAAATTATACTACAATACACCACAGTTTCCTGTGGTGAAGTTTACTACAGTATCTATTCATCAGTTAATGCTACAGTAATACTGGAACATTCATTAAAATAGTCGCATATAATATGAATAGTCATTTATTGTAAATTATAGTTTAGTTCACGTGGACTGTATCAATTATTTGACATTATATACATGTTATTACAGTAAGTATGTAAGGTAAGTCATAACTAAAGATTGGTGTCTGCTTAATTTAGTTACAGTAGTCTAATCATGTGATTTAAGACCTCTCAGACTCCCTCAGCAGTGTACTAACGTTACTAAAACGCAGCAAGCAGTTTAATTGCCCTTTTTCCTTCTGTCTGTTAATATAGTTTGTCGTAAAATGAGAAAAATTCGGTCATAATTTGCTCCCCTGCACTTGTTCCAAACACGTTTGATTTGCTGAACGCAAAAAATGAATATTAATAAACCAGAGTTTATGGTTCTCATAAACATATTCTGTTTAACCATCAGTCTTTGGTTGTGACAAGTATCTGCATCTAAAAAGTGTGAACCAAATGGCTTACACATTACCATTTGGTTACTCTCCGAGGGGGATTATATCCTTTGTTGTAACTGGTATAAAGTTACTTGAAGACTGACGGGTTAACATCGATGCAGAGGAACTGTACTAGTCATTGTCTTCAATAAAATCTTCTCCATGTAAGGACTTTGGTCAGCTTATTTGATGTATTAGAGCACATGTGTCCAATCCAGTTCCTGGAGGGCCGCAGCTCTGCAGAGTTTAGGTCCAACCCTGCTTCAACACACTTACCTGTAGGTATCAAACAAGCATGGGGGACTCGATTAGTTTGATCAGGTGTGTTTAGTTAGGGTTAAAGTTCAACTGTGCAGAGCTGCGGCCCTCCAGGAACTGAGTTTGACACTTGTCATTAGAGTAATCTTAAACATTGGTGAGCCACCCAAGATCAGTTAAGCCAAATACAGCAGAATCTATCACTTTATTGTATTATTTGTGTGTTGTTGTTTGTTATCTAGTCTTTAAAGCCTTCTCAGCTCAAACGGGAAAAGCTCCCGCTGAAGCGACTATAAAGATGGAGTTTGTTAAAGAAGAAGACGTGAAGATTGAAGACGTGAAGATTGAAGACACATTCATAGTCAAGCAAGAAGATCCTGAGGAACAAACAGGTTGGTTGTTTCTATCCCTTTGAGTCACTGTATTTGTGTCTTTGTGTTTATATGAAATGATTCCCAGAAGCTAAAGGCCCCAGTATACATCAAACAGAATCATAGAAGGAACTGAAATGACGTCTAAATCTAGCCAAAACAGAGGTCTTTTTAGTTTTATTTGGACTTGAGGGAGATTGTTTTCACCTTTGAGCTACCATTGGTCTGTGATAACAGAGTTGAGTAGCAGAGCGGTACAGAGGACCTGTACGTTCGCTCACAAAGAAATTTTAAAGACTACCAGACTTAAGGACACAGTGACTTTTCTGAGTTTTTGCACACCCAAAATTCTAAATTGGTTTATTTCTATAGCGCTTTTACAATGTAGATTGTGTCACAGCAGCTTAACATAGAAGTTCTAGTAAATTGAAACTGTGTCAGTCCAGTTTTCAGAGTTGAAGTTCAGTTAAGTGTGATGTAAACGGCAAAACACTGAAGAGCAAATCCATCGATGCGCAGCTCCACAAGTCCCAAACCAACCAAGCAAGCCAGTGGAGAAGAACAAACTTCAACCAATTGACGAAAGTGAAGAAAGAAAAAAAACCTTGAGAGAAACCAGGCTCAGTTGGGCACGACCATTTCTCCTCTGGCCAAACTTCTTGTGCAGACCTGCAGTCTAGGCGCCGGAGACTGGAGAACCCTGGACATCCATCGTGGAGAACTGCAGGTGGGAGTAGGCGGGTGTACAGGCTGGCCCATGGGATCAACGTGAAGACTCTGTCGCCTTTCAGGAATCAGTCTCAAAAATGCGATGTGAAGTGCCGCGGTGGCGCTGTTTGCCAGATGTTTATGAAACTGTTCTTCTCTCTCAGCCGTCATTGTTGTGTACCTTAAAAATACTCAAAGCCTCATTCAGGGATTAAACTTTCATGAATGTTTGAAAGCGACACAAACGCTTCAAATCAGAAACACTAATTGTGCACTAAAGAAGAGACGTGGACTCTCGGCTTCAGTCAAGTTGAGCTGTAATATGTTGTCAGGGGTTGTATGAGTTTTCATCTGAACTGATGTGGCAGCACATGAGCATCATCGGATTAAGTGTGTCGTCTCTTTTTTAGATTTACAGCATAATTATTTACCCCAAAACATGGCATTTTATGCAGTGGTTATGAATTGTATTACCATTTGTTAAACTACGCATGTAAAGAGGTAGGGTAGGTGATTTCAGAGAGGCTAGCAGTTGCTGAACGTCCGCCCTGGTTAATCAATGTCAAGCTATGGCACTTCCGAAACACGGTCTGAGTTATGGCTGTCGCTAGAAGGGATACGGCCATGGCTGAAAGTTAACAATAATTATTTATATTATTTATTAAATTAAACATTAATTGCATCTGTCCCTACTCCAGTCCTCACAGTAATCTAAAAACAGTAATTATAACCAGTTATTTATTATATTACCCATTTAATTGTATTTTATTAACATCTACCCCAACCATCACAGTTGTACAGTAACAAAAATTATGCTGTATTAATGCGAGTATCCGCAGCTGTATCCCATCTAGACTTCACCCTCATTCACTAGTGAGAAAACACAATTACACAGTAGTAACATATTAAAACCTGATTCGTACTTCAGCGTACCCTTCGGCACATAGCTGATGCCATTGTGAGCATTTAGACATCTGTGTGCTGTCTGTGCAATAACGCTTCTGAAACGCTAGCAGGCAATGGATAGTGCTGTTTGGGGTTTTCGTGGGAAATGCGCGTGAAGCGACTGCAGCAGTAGCTCAAACCCTTCACTCATTCATGAAAGAAAGAGCCCCGGGAACCAGAGAACATTCAACTTACTTTATAAAGTAAAGGCAAAACAAAAGTATCCATCTGGATTTTCTCCGCATGACTCGACTTGCGGGACTTGTTGACTTTGCTCTTCAGTGTTTGGACTTGTGAAAATTAAACCACACTGAACTAAACTTCTGAAAACTGGACTGACACGCTTTCAATTTACTAGAACTTCTACGTTAAGCAGCTTTGACACAGTCCACATTGTAAAAGCGCTACAGAAATAAAGATGAACTGACTCTTGTTGAACACTAATCACAAAGAAGTATACTGTAATATCCTCCTCCTCACTCCCTATTAATGTGCTCTACTTTCCATAGGGAAAGAAACCACCTCTATCGAAATCAAGGTGAACGTAGTGAGAGGTCTGCTGGGGGAGTACAGCACATCTCGATGTCCCTCTACGGGGGGCTGTCCTGCTTTGGAGACTCCTCCGCGCCTTACAGACAGGCACTTCCCATCATTAGTACCTCAGACCGTTTCCCAGGGCAGCCGGACCAGACGACACTGCAAGGTCTGCCTCTCCGGGACACGCAAGGGCAAGCGGAGACGCCTGACCAAATACATGTGCGTGCAGTGCAACACTCCCTTGTGTGTTGTCCCGTGTTTTGAGGAGTACCACACACTGAAGCATTATTAAGCTATTTTCTTTAGCGTGTACATATTTTACATTCTCCATTGCAAGTACATTTGAAATGTTTTGTAAATTTTGCACACAAAAACAACTCGCTATACTTTACAAACAACAATATGTGATTTATAAACTACAGGAAATAAAGAAATGTACTAAAACTTGTTTGAAATGTGCATTTCGGGATTTAAAAACCGAACTAAACTTAGGTTTTGATCTTAATTGTGCCGTTTTGGTGACTGTCACTTTAAATTCAAATGAGATTGTGCTCTTTTTCAAAGAGGGCGGAGCTACAAATGCCTGTTTGTCAGCCAGGGCTTAATTTGTGCCAGATCCGGAACCTCTGAAATCTGATCCGGCACCTCATTTTACCGATCCCCCTAGTCACCCACACCCCGCCCTTCACTTTCTTCTGCGACTCCCCAACCCTCTTCACTTTTGTCCACACACCTCTCCCTCCTCTGGTAACATGCCGTATCCATTACCCCGATCTGTTTCAGGACCTTGCAATTTACAAATTAAGCACTGGTGTCAGCATAAAGGCAGATTCAAAACAAGACTGACGACAAAATAAAATAAGATCATGCCTTGATTTTTAATGATTTAATTAGGACAGTAAGGCCTGACTTTGTTTAGACAAAAGTCTTGTCGCTTAACAGAAATAATGTACAGTCTAGAACAAGGGTCACCAAACTTGTTCCTGGAGGGTCGGTGTCCTGCAGAGTTTAGCTCCAGCCCTAATCAAACACACCTGAACAAGCTAATCAAGGTCTTACTAGGTATACTTGAAGCACCCAGGCAGGTGTGTTGAGGCAAGTTGGAGCTAAACCCTGCAGGGACACCGGCCCTCCAGGACCGAGATTGGTGACCCCTGGTCTAGAATATAAACTCATGGTGCAAATTTATTCGGGAAAACCTAGACATAAACTACAATGAACTCAGTAGACTAAAATATGAAGTAATGGCATTTTAATCAAAAGACCAAGACTAAAACTAAATATAAACCTTCTCATGCTGTCGCGGGAGAGAGCCCTGAGCTTATAAGATCCTCGAGCCCAGGGCTCCCTCCCATTAGCAAGGCAAAAGGGGAGTTTGAGCTCAGGTAGATCTCGATGAACCCCCGACTAATTTCTGGCTAATGACAGATATAGGGATGGCTATAGAGAGCTATACGGCTTACTAAGAGCTTGACTATGGTGCCAATTTGGTAGAGTCAATTTACTTATGTGTATGTTTTTGGACTGTGGGAGGAAACCAGGGAACCCGGGGGAAACCCAGGTGAGCAAGGGGAGAACAAGTGACATTCTTGCTGTGAGGCAACAGTGCTAATCACTGGGCCGCCGTGTCACCCATCTAGAAAAGGGTGGAAGGGGGATTCTTCAAGACAAAGATAACCGATGTAAGAAACTTTGGTTATTTATAGTGAGCTAGGAATCATCTGATTGGTCAATCATGTGTTAACTAATGCGGGACCAGCCGTGGACAATCATAAGCATGTGATCCTCTCGAAATTAGTTTAGAAATAAACTTCACTATTATATAAACTTTTCATATGGGCTTTCCTTGACTGGTTCTTGGTCCCACTTGTGCCACCCTATTAAGACAATACTTGAATTGCCCCTGCCACCTGCAGAAGGTGTGCACTTGGGACTGTACTTGCGCTCGGGACTCTGGATCCATTTGCAGCATTTAACAGTGAAATGCAACAACTGGACACAATAGGTAGTAAAAGGACAGATATTAGGGCTGGCAGCAGTGACCAACGAGTCTGTTTTTTTAATAGGATCTTACCATTGAGAAGCATTCTTAAATCTTCTATAGATCTTATATTATTTGACGCATTGACTACTACTTATAAGACCTCAAGTAATGTCATACTACAAATAACGAGGGTAAAATAAGGTTAGTGTACAGTTAACTTAGCAAAACCACGGTTAACTTGAAGCATTGTAATTAGCACCAGGTACAGGGTTATGGGGATTGAAGTCAATGGAGTGAAGTCTATAATCAGATGAGAGGGCCTATCCGCACACGCGGAGACGTCTCTAAAAGATCGTAACATCTGCTAAACATCACATTCCAACGAACGTTTTTATTAGTCAATGAGGCGTCTTCTTTACCTCTATACGCCGTCTATACGATGAATCTTGAACTCCTGACATTTTAAATTGGTTTTGTTGAAAAATATAAATTATAATATAATAAAATTCTAGGGGGCTAATAATTCTGACTTCAACTCTATATATTTGAGAAATTGTTTATTACAAAGCACCGTTTCTTCCGTTTTTCAGACAGTTTCTGGAAATTTTCAGCTTTATAAGCAAGTTTTGGGCCTCACGGTGGCGCAGTGGGTAGCACGATCACCTCACCGCAAGGAGGTCACTGATTCGAGCCTCGGCTGGGTCAGTTGGCATTTCTGTGTGGAGTTTGCATGTTCTCCCCATGTTGGCGTGGGTTTCCTCCGGGTGCTCCGGTTTCCCCCACAAGTCCAAAGACATGCGGTACAGGTGAATTGGGTAAGCTAAAACTGTCCCTAGTGTATGAGTGTGTGTGGATGTTTCCCAGTGATGGGTTGTGGCTGGAAGGGCATCCGCTGCGTAAAACATAAGCTGGATAAGTTGGCGGTTCATTCCGCTGTGGCGACTCCAGATTAATAAAGGGACTAAGCCAAAAAGAAAATGCTAGTGCGATGCGATAAGCCAAAATGCACAAAAAAATAATAGGTGGAGGGCCACGCGGTGGCGCAGAAAGTAGCACAGTCGCCTCACAGCAAGAAGGTCGCTGGTTCGAGCTTCGGCTGGGTCAGTTGGCGTTTCTGTGTGGAGTTTGCATGTTCTCCCCGTGTTCATGCGGTATAGGTGAATTGGGTAGGCTAAATTGTCCATAGTGTATGTGTGTTAATGAGTGTGTGTGGATGTTTCCCAGTGATGGGTTGCAGCTGGAAGGGCATCCGCTGCGTAAAACATATGCTGGATAAGTTGGCGGTTCATTCCACTGTGGCAACCCCAGATTAATAAAGAGACTAAGCCGAAAAGAGAATTTCAAAACTTTTACACGCCGCACCACTCAATGTCAGTCCCAAAGCAGTGGACCAATCAGAAGAACTCTGATGCAGGGCAAGCTTTTGTTTATAGTAGCTAGCTGGCACCATGGCAGAACCACTCTATACATTAAAAAACAGTTTAGTTGCTAATAGACAGCTCCCTAAGTTTTAAATAACCAACACAAACA
>CAIGQW010053073.1:291158-309861 GCA_903798125.1 Danio choprae | reverse complement strand
CCGTGAACTCTCATGTGAGAAGAAAGTTTCTTTTTAACTCTGAAGCTCGCGCCACACTCCTGGCAGGTAAAAGTCTTTTCTCCGGTGTGAACGATCATGTGCGCTGTGAGGTTCGTTTTTACTCTGAAGCTCTTTCCACACTGTTGGCAGCCGAAGGGTTTTTCTCCAGTGTGAATTCTCATGTGGAACTTAAGGCCCACTAGCTGACTGAAACTCTTTCCACACTGTTGGCATGTAAAAGGCCTTTCTCCGGTGTGAACTCTCATGTGGATATTAAGGCTTAAAGTGTGTGAAAAACCCTTCCCGCACTGTTGGCAGGTGTAAGGCTTTTCTCCGGTGTGAATCCTCATGTGTACTGTTAGGTCTCCTTGTTGAATGAAGCTCTTTCCACACTCTTGGCAGGTGAAAGGCTTCTCTCCGGAGTGGAATCTCATGTGGATTTTGAGGTATCCTTTCTGAGCGAAACATTTTCCGCACTGTTGGCACGTGAATGGTTTCTCTCCGGTGTGAACTCTCGTGTGGAGTTTGAGTTTATCCTTTCGAGCAAAACTCTTTGGACACTGTTGGCAGCTGAAAGGTTTCTCGCCGGTGTGAACCTTCATGTGCTTCACAAAGGTTCTCCAGTTTTTGCATTTCCTTCCACACTTCTGGCATATAAAACCGCCATCTACAAAATGAATTTGCATGTGCTGTTTGAAGTTTTTTTGAAGATCGAAACCTTTTTCGCACTCGTAACATTTGTTTGTTGTTGGTGAGGACGAATTTTCAGATTGTGGCCAACTAAAAGATCTCTCTCCAGTTATGAAATGATTTCGGTGCCGATCTTCATTATTCAATCCGGTCAGATCTCGAGTCTCCTCTTTCGGCATTATCGCGTCTGAAGCAAAGACAGTGTTAAAGATTAGCCCAAATTATAGGCATATAGCAACAAATATCAAAACATTTAGTGCTATGGTCTCAAACGGAGCTCTACAGAGTTTAGCTCCAAGCAGATCCAATTCACACCTGCTTAATAGTTTTGCCGCGGTCACACTAGAGTTCGTACATGCGAAATTCTGTCGTAGGGTGAGGCGAAAAGGGATTAAACAAGATTATCAGACATTAAAAAAGCTAATGATTGGTCCATATTTTACATTTCTGTCCAGAAAGGTCATGTTTTAATCTTCGATTGGTCTGGTGCAATCACGTGATGCGATTTCACAGGTCAGAGTTCACAAAGCTTGAACTTTCTAACGCATCGAACTGCAAAACTTGTCGCACAAGCTTTGGTTTCCGGTCTGCCGCTCTCGCATGCCTATAAATGGAAGTCTATGGGGCGAGAAGTGCAGTCTGACCGCAGGTTTACTAGTAATCCTGAACACCCTGATTAGTTGGATTAGGTGTGTTTGATTGGGGTTGGGGCAAAACCTCCAGCTGTGCAGAGCTGCAGCCTTCAAGAAATGACTTCGAGCAGGGACGGCCAACTTTGGTCCTGGAGGTGCAGTTTAGCTCCAACCCTAATCAAACACACTGATTAGATTGTTCAGTCATGTTTGATTAATGTTGAAGCAGAAATTTGTATTGTATTGGTATTGTTTTAATTTTAGCATAGTGGTCTGCTCATCTCTAACCACTAGAAGTGTAAACTTTTATCATTGCGTGTCAACAGTGCTTTGGAGTTTTAGGCTGTCAATATTACACGGCCAACGTAAATCATAGTAGTAGCCATTTGTCTTCTTTCAGGTCAACTTGGCAGCTTCTTGGAGGAACTATATGTGCTTCTTTCAACCTTTCCCGAGGACAGGCTCCTCTGGTGGTGCTGAAACTTCACCATCCTGGCAATCCCCATGCTACTGATTTTCACACTTTGCTGCCTCCTTTAACCTCAAGAAGGTTCCTGCTTCAACTACTCACAAATCTGGTAACCATCTTCACCTCATCTACACCCAGTACTGCTCCACTGACAATGTGCTTGGTAACTCCACTGCAGACATCAGACCTCTTCATGATACCCATCAACTGGACTATCTCTTCTCATCTCTTTCAAGCTATCTCACCTTCTGTTGTACCTGCGCTTACTCATATAGATTAACTCCACTGCAGACATCAGACCTCTTCATGATACCCATCAACTGGACTATCTCTTCTCATCTCTTTCAAGCTGTCTCACCTTCTGTTGTACCTGCGCTTACTCATATAGATAACACATCATTTTTTTTTCCAGCTGCATTTAAACGGTCTCAGATAATACCACTGCTTATAAAACCCCTCAAACGTTGCACTGGTAGACCAATATCCCCTCCAGCCATTTATTTCAAAACACTAGAATGTGTTGTGTTGTGTTTAACCAAGTCTCTGCCTTTCTCACTCAGAACAACCTCCTGGACACTAACCAGACATGCCACTGAGTCTGTCCTGCTCTCAGTTGTGGATGCCCTGTTAGTTGCATAGACATTCTTGGTGCTCATCTTGCTGGATTTGTCTGCTGCTTTTGACATGGTGAGCCACCAAATTCTCTTGAAATCCCTCAAGACAATGGGCATCTCGGGCACCACACTCAAGTAGTTCATACGTCTCGGGTAGGTCAGTTCAGGGTGTCTTGGAGGGTTGAAGTGTCCGAGCTGCACCATCTTGCTAATGGTGTACCTCACGACTCATGTCTTAACTTGGGCCCCCATAACTTGGGCCTGTCATTCAGAAACATGGATTTCCTGCTATGCTGACGACATCCAACTCTACCTCTCATTCCAAATGGATGATCTGATTATTGCAGCCTGAATATCAGCATGTCTGACAGATATTTCATGTTGGATGAAGGACCATCACTCTCAGCTAAACGTCTTCAAACCTGAACAGCTGGTAATGCCGGACAGCTCAATGCTAAACCACAACTTCACAATAGAGCTGGGACTTTCAGTAACCTAGGAGTGGTTCATGATGCCCAGCTGAATTTTACAGACTACATTGCTGCATCTGCCCAATCCTGTATATCGCTCCATATAACATCAGGAAGATTCGACCCTTCCTATCAGAACATGCCGCTCAACTACTTGTCCAAGCTCTTGTTCTTTCCAGGCTGGATTGCTGCAATGCTCTGTTGGTCTCAACACCATCGAGCCTCTGCAGCTGACTCAGAATGCAGCAGTGAGAGTGGTCTTGAATTAACCGAAAAGAGCACATGCCACTTTTTTATTCCTCAGTCTACATTGGCTGCCAATTGCCACTCACATCAAATTCGAGGTGCTGTCATTCACCTACAAAACAACTGCTGGCTCAGCACCAATTTACCTGAACCCACTACTTCAGGCTTATATGCCTGTGCTCTGCTATCAAACATCGCTCTCTGGTGCCATCCCAAAGTCAATCGCAAGAACAATCACCTTTAATAATTAATTCCGGTGTAATGACTAACACAAACTCTGTGCGAACCGCAGAGTCTCCGGCCATCTTCATTTAAAACATTTAAAGGAAGACCTCAACTTTTAATCTCTGGGTCTGGTGGGAGCACTTTTATCTTAGCAAAGATTACTGAATCCGACCATTAGCATCTTGCTCAAAAATGATGAAAGAGTTGCGAGAATCTTCCTATTTAAAGCTTGACACTTCTGTAGCTACATCATGCACTGATACTGTAGTGCCTGGGTGGTTTAACGACATCAGTTGTACTTCACTCATGTATTCGGATGTCCCTATGCTTAAGGAAACAGATATTAGCGATGTGACGAAACGCAAGAAGAAGGAAAGGCACCTCGGACAGAGAGCCCGGAGGTCAAGCGGACTGTCTGGAAGAAATAGGGGACCTTTACCTCCAAGAGATGAGATGATTATCCAGTTGGAATGCATGGCTTTACAGCAGGGGTGGCCAAACTCGGTCCTGGAGGACCGGTGTCCTGCAAAGTTTAGTTCCAACCCCAATCAGACACACCTGGGCTAGCTAATCAAGCTCTTACTAGGCTTTCTAGAAACATCCTTGAAGGTGTGTTGAGGTAAGTTGGAGCTAAAATCTGCAGGATACCGGCCCTCCAGGACCAGGTTTGGACACCCCTGCTTTACAGGAATACCATTGAGACCGCCCAAATGTTGATTTATATGTTTAGAGATATACCCTGGAGAGCCCATCCTGAAGTAGCTGTTTCCATATAGCATGAGAACAGTATAAAAGGCTGGAGCATACACACCAGCAGCGCGCTTTCCGACTTCTCTATGCTGAATGTCTCAGGCCCTTTATTCTCAATGGAGGATAAAGGATTTTGTTTTGTTATTGTGTTTGTTTTATTCCTTTTCACTGGATTTTATTTGATTAATAAACGTATATTTGATTCATTGACTTCCCTGGAGTGGACGTTGGCTTCATTCGCAGAACCCATCAAGTTACCTCGTGTGGTAAAGTATGAATCCGATTCATTCCTTGAACAAACATTACAAAAGATGGTCCTAAGCAAAACTCCAGCTAAGAAACATAGCCAAGGGAGGATTCTGGGTTCTTTATTTAATTAGGTTATTAGATAAAGGCAATCCAGTACAGTATCTACTGAAAATGGGAAGTTATATACATATAAGTGATATAGAAGTTGCTATTTTCTAAGCCAATTTTTTTATAAGCATCAAAAGTTTATCATAAAATCTGAGAAAGTAGCAGCACAGCTTTTCTCCCAACAGAAAGTTAGTATATATCTGTTAGTTTAGTAGTATATTTTATGTTATATACCCATCTATTATGTTCAGATTGCACAAGACCGTAATGCCAATTAAACCAGTAATGAGACTTTGATATACAATGGTGTTTTGGTGACAAGCATATGAAGTAATATTTGATTTCTTTGCTTTTATGATTAAAAACAATGTAAATGTTACACTATTATTAACCCCCCAAAATAACACATGAATAGTGATCAAACTAGTTCATCTTTAAGAATGGAAACCAACCTGTTTGTTCCTGCGGATCTTCATGCTTGACTCTGAATGTGTCTTCAATCTTCAGGTCTTCGCTCTCCTCTTTAATAAGCGCCATCTTTATAATAGTGCGTCTCTGCGGGTTTAAGTAAAGCAAATTAAATAATGCAATCAATTTTACTTAAGGGGCCTCACAGTGGCGCAGTGGGTTGCACGTTCAACTCACAGCAAGAAGGTCGCTGGTTCGAGCCTCGGCTGGGTCAGTTGGCGTTTCCGTGTGGAGTTTGCATGTTCTCCCTGTGTTGGCGTGGGTTTCCTCCGGGTGCTTCGGTTTCCCCCACAAGTCCAAAGACATGCGGTATAGGTGAATTGGGTAAGCTAAATTGTCCGTAGTGTATGAGTGTGAATGAGTGTATGGATGTTTCCCAGAGATGGGTTGCAGCTGGAAGGGCATCCGCTGCGTAAAACATATGCTGGATAAGTTGGCGGTTCATTCCGCTGTGGCGACCCCAGATTAATAAAGGGACTAAGCCGAAAAGAAAATGAATGAATGAATTTTACTTAAGCCTACACCAACTAATACTTTAATATATTAGGCTATAACATTCGATTAGGCTGTATTACTCCGAAACATCGAAGGGGCGAGTAAACTGATGTCTATACTTTTAATATTTATTGTTAACAAATTCCTTCCTGGGGCAGCACGGTGGCGCAGTGGGTAGCACAATCGCCTCACAGCAAGAAGGTCGCTGGTTCGAGCCCCAGGTGGGTCAGTTGGCATTTCTGTGTGGAGTTCCAACTGTATATATCAAAATCTATTTTTTAATTAGTAATATGCATTGCTTAATGTTTGGCAATATTCACAATATTTAGATTTTTAAATAGTTGCGTCGTCCTATTTTCATTCATTCATTTTCTTTTCGGCTTAGTCCCTTTATTAATCTGGGGTCGCCACAGTGGAATGAACCGCCAACTTATCCAGCATATGTTTAACGCAGCGGATGCAACCCATCACTGAGAAACATCCATACACATTCATTCACACTACGGTTGATTTAGCTTACCCAATTCACCTGTACCGCATGTTTTTGGACTTGTGAGGCAAACCCACGCAAACACATGGAAAACATGCAAACTCCACACTGAAATGCCAACTGACCCAGTGACCTTCCCACTGTGAGGCGATTGTGCTACCCACTGCGCCACTGTGCTGCCCTCATCCTATTTTACCAAACCTAATTAATCGAAATATATATATTGTATGTATAAAACGATAAATAAATCAACCCCTTATGGCTGGGTTTGTGGTTCAGAAATGACCGCAACAGTTTAAATGACACTTTTATTTGTTGTTCCCGTTTTTAATTTAACGTTACAGTATTTGAACCAGCAGGTCAACAGTTTCTCTCATCATTATTTACCAGTGTTTGAGAAAAACTGACTGACAATGTCCAATAGCATCTCTCACTGAATAGCCTAAAGAACGAAATTAGACGCACTTCTATTAATCCAGCGCAGATCCGTTTATTCATTCACTTTTCGGTTTAGTCCCTATATTAATCTGGGGTCGTCACAGCGGAATGAACCGCCAACTTATCCAGCATATGTTTTACACAGCGAATGCCCTTCCAGTTGCAACCCATCACTGGGAAACACCTACACACATAGACTATGGACAATTTAGCTTACCTAATTCACCTAGCCGCATGCAAACTCCACACAGAAACGCCAACTGACCCAGCCGAGGCTCGAACCCGCGACTACCGCGCCGCCGGTACAGTGTATATTTACGTTATAATGTTAATTATAATGACTAATGATTTAATTTGCGTCCTCCGTAAAAACAGTTAAATTCGCATTGCTATAAACAACATAAATGAACCGCAAACCTTTCTTCAGTCGATCATTAGCAATCACAGGAGACGCAGGAGCGCGGCGCAGCCTGATGACGTTTATATTTGAGAAGCGCTGTAAACGGTGCATTAGCGCTACCTGCTGCTCACTCAGAGCACTTTCATTTGCATAATAACAATCATATTAACGCGTTTTATTTAAATGACAACTTTTAGAACAACGTCACTTCATAGGCAGGCAAAAATATGAATGGTTACACAAGACAAAAGTATGTAAACACTCAACATACACAAATAAAGTGCAATAAAGGCTCAATAAAACATACAAGCCGGAATAAAAAGAGATGTCTTAAACCAGAGATGTCACCAAACTTCTTCCTGGAGGGCCGGTGTCTTGCAGATTTTAGCTCCAACCCTTATCAAACACACCTGAACAAGCTAATTAAGGTCTTACTAGGTATACTTGAAACACCCAGGCAGGTGTGTTGACCCTGCTGAAAAAACCAGCATATGCTGGTAAGGTATGTTTTGATGCTTGAATGCTGGTCTTGATGCTGGTCAGGACCAGCACTGAGACCAGCAAGACCAGCATTAAGACCAGCACTGAAACCAGCAAGACCAGCAAAACCAGCATTGAAACCAGCAAGACCAGCATCAAAACATACCTTACCATCATATGCTGTTTTTTTCAGCTGGGGAGGCAAGTTGGAGCTAAACCCTGCAGGGACCCTCCAGGACTGAGATTGGTGACCCCTGTCTTAAAGGGTTAGTTTACCCCAAAATAAACATTTACTCAACCTCATATGGTTCCAAACCTTTATGAGATTCATTATACTTCTTTCATTGTTTCGAGTTTAAAGACAATATTTCGAAGAAATCTAAAAACTTGTAATTGACTTTCCATAAAACAAATACTATGGAAGTCAGTGGTTACAGGTTTCCCGCTTTATTCCAAATTTCATTCTTGTGTTCACCAAGAAAGTCAAACAGGTTTGAATTAAACAGGGATAAACCCAGATAGCACACATGCGTCGCAGAGATGTCTGCTGGACATCCGTGTTTTCATCTGGGAGACGTCTTATTTAGGGCGTTTGCTCATCTGGAAAATGTCATATAGACGTCCTTGTCAGACATTCAAACAACATCTATGCAATGCATCGCAGATGTTCATTATGTTAGGTCTGTGAGACATCTTATTTACGTAGCATAGACGTCGTGTTTTATTGTTTATTTAGACATTCCCTCATCCATACTGCTATAAATAACAGTAACAGTTACACTGATTATACATCCGTCTACACATATATGATAAGCTCAAGTATTTTCCACTCAAAAATAATACAACAGCTGAAGAATCATTTGTAGACTTTTATTATATTATATTATCATTTACATTTGTCAACAAAACCAATTTAAAATTTCAGGAGTTCAAGATTCATCGTATAGACGGCGTATAGAGGTAAAGAAGACGCCTCATTAACTAATAACAACGTTCGACGTCTCCGCGACGTACGTGTGCTATGTGGGAATACACCACAGTTTACTGTAGTAGTCTAAATACACTACATAATTTACCACACCTTACTGTAGTGAAAACTAAAGCATATTACAGAGTGTGTACTACAGTTTATCACTCCATCATAGTTAATTTGACAGTATGCTGCGGCATGTATTAATAACGAGCTGTAAATACTATGATTTATAATAAACTTTACTATAGTGTGGTTCAAAAACACCACAGTATTCACTATAATTAATTACTTCAGTATTCGTCCCCATTTGGAATCATTTCCAGTCGGTTTGTAACGTTAAAAGTTGTCACTTCACACGTTTGCGTTTGTTGTGCGTTTAACGAATGCGTTTATTTTGATAAACCGATTGAAATTTCTCGTTTACTCCTTCTCGTGTGCTTTAATTCGACAGACAGAATAAAAACACAGACAGTTTAAATACTTTAAAACAAACCTTTCATCAGACGACTCCAGCAGAATACGCAGGACCAGAGCGCAGCCTTATGACATCACACTGCAAGACCAAAATAAAAGTCCTGTCCACAAGCTGACGAAATGAACCACGGAAGCGCAGAAATAAAAGTTATATTGAAGCTATTCACACCTGCGTACTATAGTACAGTACGTCTGGGGCTGTGGGCTCACAAGAAGAGAAGTCTGAATGAATATGAAGAAGAGGACAGTGGAGACAGAAGAAAAGCTATGATCTGAATATACTGACAGAATACAGTAAGTAGAGTAAAAGACTGACACTAATAGTCTGCAATACTGTAAATCTCTTACTAAAAACAGAAATCAATATAAATTAAAACGACTTATTTCATTATAATTACCCACATGATAAAATACTGTAGTAATTTATAGTATATGCTATAGTAAAGCGTATTGTATAAATGAGTGTTCACAAGTCTTTGTTAATGAATGCTACATCATGCTGTATATTAACTATAGTGAACTGATAAATTAATAAACACTGTAGTAAACTTTAGTTTTTACTACAGTAAACCGTAGTGCATTATAGT
This sequence comes from Danio choprae, assembly GCA_903798125.1. Taxonomy (NCBI): domain Eukaryota; kingdom Metazoa; phylum Chordata; class Actinopteri; order Cypriniformes; family Danionidae; genus Danio; species Danio choprae. Next base: position 300,603 of record CAIGQW010053073.1, on the reverse strand, counting down.
ATAATGAAGTTAACTTAGTACAGTACTGAGTCAGTTATTACTATAGTTGTTGTATTACCATGGCATCCATATAATTACCACAACAGATTAATTCAAGTATTTACTATATTATGATTTAAAAAAGAAACATGATAGTATTTACTATTAATTACTCTTATTTTTTTAATGTGGGTGTTATTGAGGGGCAGCACGGTGGCGCAGTGGGTAGCGCTCTCGCCTCACAGCAAGAAGGTCACTGTTTCGAGCCTCGGCTGGCATTTCTGTGTGGAGTTGCATGTTCTCCACATGTTCGCGTGGGTTTCCACCGGGTGCTCCGGTTTCCCCCACAAGTCCAAAGACATGCGCTATAGGTGAATTGGATAAGCTAAATTGTCTGTAGTGCATGTGTGTGAATGGAAGTCTCCCAGTGATGGGTTGCAGCTGGAAGGGCATCCGCTGCGTAAAACATATGCTGGATAAGTTGGCGGTTCATTCCGCTGTGGCGACCCCAGATTAATAAAGGGTATTATTGATTGGTACGATTGTTTTTACCTAGAAAAACAGACATCACTAGTAACACAAAAACAAAAATCAACACACCCATGGTTAGTAACGTTTAAATTAAGGTTAAATATAAAGTTAATAGCACGAGGGATACAAGAACATTCAAATCTGTCCTAGCTACAGGGATCCTGTACAAATATACTGAGGATACTAAGGGTCTGAGATTAATCTAAACAAGCTTTTTCCAGATGTAATTGTCGGGTGTCTGTTCCATGTGATATCCTTTGTTCTGTTTCCCGCCGTTTTCCATGTTCATTAGTTTCACCTGTGTTCATCCCCTGTATGTAGTCAGTTTAATCACATCCCTTGTATTTATACCCCTGAGTTTGTCTCCTTCCTGGTCCGGTATTGTATTGTCTACGTATTGTCTGGTCGTCATTCCGTGTCGTCTTCATCCCATGTCCTTCCAGAGTCTCCCGTGTTTCCAGTGCCCTTGTATTCAGTGAGTGTTTGTTAATAAGTTCGTGTTTTTGTTCAATCCCGTGTTCCTGTGCCTTCATGTATACAGTCGAACGTGAGAGTAATATGACGGGTTGTCTTTAGCACTTGAATGTAAACAAATCAGACGGTACAGGAAATTCAGCCTCGATACTTTGCTGCATTTAGTTAAAACCTTTGCTGGCCATTTTGTTTGTTGTTTAAAGCGTGTGTGCTGTGGGTTCGTGCTAATGATATCACACGCCCTCCATTTTGGTTGTCTAGAAAACAGGGAAACGGCGGCGAAGCTTTAATATTTTGGTGTGTTTTATTCGACTGCACAGAGCAGCGTTGTAACAGACGTCTGAAATGTATTCAGTCTGATAAAACCGAGCTGCTACTCCACGTGAACGCTAGCTGAAGAACGGGAAGTGGCGGACTGGGGCGTAATAAAAGCTCTGCTCTTTCCTGCCGCGTCGCGCTTGTCTCTCATCAGCAATTACTTCTCTCATTTCACTTCACAGCTTTCAGCCTTACTCCGCTTCATACTACCATGATAATAAGTGTTGAATACTATACTCCTCCATCAACATGATTTCTGCTGGAGTCCTGGAGGAGGATGAAGACCACAACTCCAATGAAGCCACACTCAGTCACACATACACCTTTGTTTATTGTGAACACACGCCCTCTAGTGGCAGAAATGACATACTGTGCCTTTAAATGTAGTAACGGCTGCACACAGGGGAGTCAGTGTTTGACTAGACACACCTTGTTCTGCTTTGTCATTGTTATATAAGCTGTCAAACCTCCACCCTGCTCTTAAGCTTGAGTTAATCCTACTGAGAGTTTGGTTAGTTGTACCTTCCCGTATATTTTATGATTGCTCTGTGATTCTAGTATGTACATTAGTAATATATCAGTCATAATGGTTCGCTTATCATAAGTATACTGCCGTTTCTGTGTTCAAAACAACCTTAGGAACGATGAATGAACGCCATAAAACTTTATGGTGTTGTTTTTCCTCAGAATTAGATTTTCCTTTCCTATATTATCAGTCCCGATGATACAGTATGGGTTGATTTTTAGGATTTCACCGAATATTTTCTTCTTTTTGTGTGTTTTATGATAACTGTTGTTGTCATTTTACTATGAAGTTGTAGCTTAATTATCATTACGCAGCATTTTAAACATTAATAATGTGATTTGAGTGCTGATTTGTAGCCTCAGGATCATTTTCTGAAGGTCTTCGTATCAACCATGTTTGTACTTTTGACTTGTCATGGCCTCAAGAGTACAACTGTGGGGATTTTGTTAAACTGTGGGTGTGTTATTGGATTTGTGTGCCGACATTATTGCTGCGAGCGCTTCAAATGGGGTCAATCACTTGTTGCTGATTTGATTTATATTTTAAAAATGTACTTAAAAGTCACAGTGTGTCATTTTCACCGCTAAAGGTTGTGTATTTACTATACACTAAGGCATATTTTGATGCAATCATGAGAGTTGTGGTCTTTATCATCATTAAATCATGTTGATGGATGAGTAAAGTATTCAACACTTATTATCATGGTAGTATGAAGCAGAGTAAGAAGTGAATTGAGAGAAATGCTGACGCAACTGCTGATGAGAGACCAGCACAAAAGCAGCGGAGCTTTTATTATGCCACAGTCCACCGCTTCCAGATTAATAAAACATTCCAACATATTGTGTGTAACTGTAACAACTCGTGGGTGGATGACATGATGAGATGATACACGATATTAAACAAAAGACGGATTTATTAAACAAAACACTTACTGGATACATGGAACAGGCAGGCGGGACAACGACGCTGAGACAAGGGTATAAGTATACAGAGAAATGATTAAACTAATGAGACACAGGGGATGAACGCAGGTGAAACAAATGAACACTGACGGTGGCGGGAAAAGGACAAAGGGATCACATGACGATAACAACAGATGACGTGGACAGAACACTGACAGTAACATATAAGGCACTCTAAAAGCTTTAATAATACATAATAATTCAAGGTATTTTTAAGTGCCCACAATATATACATATATTTGGATGCGATTAATCATTTGATAGCACTAGCCTAGAGAGAACACACATTAAACTGATAAGAGTCATTAAAATAGGCCTTTGGTACGATGAAATTACAATATTATTCATTCATTTTCATTTCGGCTTAGTCCCTTTATTAATCTGGGGTCGCCACAGCGGAACGAACCGCCAACTTATCCAGCATATGTTTTACACAGCGGATGCCCTTCCAGCTGCAACCAATCTCTGGGAAACATCCATACACCCATTCACACACATACACTACGGACAATTTAGTCTACCCAATATTACAATCTTATCTTATGGAGTTACCATTGCAGCACTGAAGAACACTTCACTCAATATGGACAAAAGGGAGGAGGATGTTGTTCAGTATCAGACAAACAAAGAATCTTCTCCAGAGTCCAGCAGTGTGAAGAGCGACGAACCCCCGAGTCAAACACAAACACTCAGTGATGAAAGATCCACCCGTGTCCCCAGGTGAGTGTGCGATAGTAGATTGTTTATTTGGACTTTTGTAAGTGTGTGTGTACTGGTTTTTGTGCTTTACCAGGATAAACTTTTGTATAGTGACATGGGTGTGACCCAGGTATTAAAACGTCGACATGTTTTGGTTGGAATGCGCCAGTTGCAAGAATACCGTGCTGACAAATAGTTGAGTATTTGATCGATAGGATTCTATCAGCCAAACTATTTAGACCAATGATTAAAAGCAATGCTTCATCATCTGTTTGTATGCCTGTGTAAAGGAGTGCCCTTGGAGCAACCAGAATAACACTTGTGTTTCTTCTGTATTGTTCCCTTGTGGCAAGAACATGAAATCTTTGAAAATTCAATTCATTCATTCATTTCGACTTAGTCCCTTTATTAATCTAGGGTCGCCACAGCGGAATGAACCGCCAACTTATCCAGCATATGTTTTATGCAGCGGGTGCCCTTCCAGCTGCAACCCATCACTGGGAAACATCCATACACACTCATTCACACACGTACACTATGGACAATTTAGCTTACCCAATTCACCTGTACCGCATGTATTTGGACTTGTGGGGGGAAACCGGAGCACCCGGAGGAAACCCACACCAACATGGGGAGAACATGCAAACTCCACACAGAAACGCCAACTGACCCAGCCGAGGCTCGAACCAGTGACCATCTTGCTGTGAGGCGTTCCACTGTGCCACCATGATGCCCAAAATTCAATTCAAGTCATCTTTATTTCTACAGCGCTTTTACAATGTAGATTGTGTCAAAGCAGCTTAGCATAGGAGATTATAGTAAATTGAAACTGTGTCAGTCCAGTTTTCAGAGTTAAATTGTCACTGCTGAAAGTCCAAACACTGAAGAGCCAATCTATCGATGCGCAGCTCCACAAGTCCCAAACCAAGCAAGCCAATGGCAACAAGTGGTGAGGAACAAACTTCACCAATTGACAAAAGTGAAGGAAAAAAACCTAGAGAGAAACCAGGCTCAGTTGGGCACGACCATTTCTCCTATGGCCAAACTTCTTGTGCAGAGCTGCAGTCTTAAGCACCAGAGGCTGGAGAAAGCTGGACGTGCATCATGGAGAAGCTACAGGTGGGAGAGGTCCCACCCTTCAGGATCAATACGGAGACTCGTCTGTCACTGGGGTCTTACAGGAAACAGTCTCATGCTCTCCACTCCTCCATGACCACCACAGAAGCTGCTCAGGATACGGCCTGGTCCAGGATTATGGAAACCTCAGAAATAATAAAAACAGACTAACATAAGCGCAGATGCCGTTCAAATTATAATGTCTTTTGGGATGTGTTCCCGGCTCCGGTAGCCCTAAATAATGCAGACTAACAAATGAATCTTCCTGGGTCTTTGGCCATGTCCACACGCATAATATTCTCTCCACTACGGCCTTCCGTCCACACTTAGATGACGTTTTAGGAAACGAAAAGATATCTTTTCGAGAACGCTGTCCAAAGTGGATAACTTGAAAATGCCAATTTCGTGGTGCGCACTGTGGACTGTGAAAACGGAGGCTTTGGAAAACGATGACACATTTTAGTCATGTGACGCAGTCATGTGACCAATGGAGCTAACATGGTGAACGACATGTTTTGGATGCTGATCGTTTTGACATTTTTATTAAAGATTAATGTCACTTTGTAGATGCTCCATATTGCCTCTCTTCAGAGGACGGGGAATGTTTACTGGGAGCTGTTGTTGTTCAGCAGCAGAAGCAGACCACAGGTGACACATTTTGCCGTTTCAAAGAGACAGAAAGTAAATAAACACCACGTCTGTGCACATGTGCGGTACATAAACGACAGTGTCGTTTTAGTGTGGATGACGGAAAGAATTGAAAATGATAGTGTGGACATGGAGTGCTTTTAGACAAAAGCGCAGGTTTCAAATTTATGTAGGTCACAGTTGTCAAACTCAGTTCCTGGAGAGCCGCAGCTCTGCACAGTTTAGTTCCAACCCTAATTAAAGACACCTGATCATACTATTTGAGTCCTTCAGGCTTGATTGAAACCTACAGGTAAGGGTGTTTAAGCAGGGTTGGAACTAAACTGTCCAGAGCTGCGGCCCTCCAGGAACTGGAATTGACACCTGTGCCTTAGAATGACCCTGCTATAGAGGAACAGATGATTAAAAATGTGTTAAAGGGGTTAACAAGAGAAAGATACATAAGTGGTGCAATCGGTCAGATGTTGCACGGTGCTCATTCAGTGTTAAGCCTTGATTTGAATTGTAATCTAACTTGTTTTGTTGTACTCGATGTTTTTTCCATTCTGACGTGTTCTACTGTATCCTTTTCTGGTTTGGCTATTCTATTTGCTAGTTCGCGTTAAGGGTCTGTTGTTAGCAAATAGGCTTTTTTAGGATGTTTACATTACTGTTTACATTAGTGATGTCTGTCACTGTGCACATTTCTATTTACAAGTTCCTTCAACAAAGAACATTCCCATCTCTGCCTTGAAAGGATTTTTATTAGTAGTGTATAAGTTGTGGCCTCACAGTGGCGCAGTGGGTAGCACGTTCGCCTCACAGCAAGAAGGTCGCTGATCGCTGGTTCGAGCCTCGGCTGGGTCAGTTGGTGTTTCTGTGTGGAGTTTGCATGTTCTCGCTGTGTTGGCGTGGGTTTCCTCCGGGTGCTCCGGTTTCCCCCACAAGTCCAAAGAAATGCGCTATAGGTGAATTGGATAAGCTAAATTGTCCGTAGTGTGTGTGTGTGTGTGAGTGAGTGTGTATGGATGTTTCCCAGTGATGGGTTGCAGCTGGAAGGGCATCCGCTGCGTAAAACATATGCTGGATAAGTTGGCGGTTCATTCCGCTGTGGCGACCCCAGATTGATAAAGGGACTAAGCCGAAATGAAAATGAATGAATGAATAAAGTTGTTCATTGGTTTTGAGAAAGACACGTGGCTTTTACTATTAGGTTACACTGCTCATGGTCTCATTAACTCTGTGTTGTTGTTTTTGTTCTGTTGTGTGGGTAGAGATAATAGTTCTGGAGAATTGCAGCAAGATTCTCATCTGCCAGTAGACGATGAACTACAGAGATTCAAAGACCAACACAAAACCATCGCAAGGAGCAAGTATGAGAGAATATTTGAGATCATCAAACAACAAAGGAATCAAACTCTCCCGAACAAGGGCTTCACACAGTTTTACGTCATAGAAAGAGATAGTGAAGGAGTAATTGAAGAGCATGAGTTTTTGCGCATGGAGAGATTACCCAGATTACAGCGCTCACAAGACAACCCAGTCTGTTGCAATGACATCTTTAAACACCCACCTGACCCAGAACTTGATGAGAAAGACCCGATCAAGACTGTTCTCACTAAAGGCATCGCTGGGATTGGAAAAACCGTCTCTGTGCAGAAGTTCATTCTCGACTGGAGTGAAGGTAAAGACAATCAGGATGTAGATTTTGTGTTTGCGCTTCCATTTCGAGAGCTGAACTTGATTCAAGATCATCAGTGCAGTCTTCACGGACTTTTACTTGACTTTCATCCCGAACTTCAGGATCTGGAGCCTAAGATTTATGAGGAGTGTAAAGTTGTGTTCATCTTTGATGGTCTGGATGAAAGCAGAATCACACTAATGTTTTCGGATGATGAGAAGGTTTGTGATGTGAATGAATCGTCATCAGTTGGTGCGTTGATATCAAGCATCCTAAAAGGAGATCTGCTTCCTTCTGCTCTCATCTGGATCACCTCCAGACCAGCATCGACCAGTCAGATCCCATCCAAATACATCAACCGTTTGACAGAGGTTCAGGGATTCACTGATCCTCAGAAGGAGGAATATTTCAGGAAGAGAATCGGTGATGAAGATCAAGCCAGCAGAATCATCTCTCACATCAGAAGTGTAAATAGCCTCCACATCATGTGCCACATACCCGTCTTCTGCTGGATCTCAGCTACCGTGGTTCAGCAGCTCCTGGAAGAAGATCGGAGTGCAGAAATCCCTCAAACTCTGACTGAAATGTACATCAATTTCTTGCTCATTCAAATCAACAAGATGAACCAGAAGCACGAAGAAAGAGATCCAGAGAAACTCCTGCAGTCCAACAGAGATGTGATTGTGAAACTCGCCAAGCTGGCTTTCAAACAGCTGATCAAGGGCAATGCGATGTTCAGTGAGGAGGACTTGATTGAGAGCGGCGTAGATGTCAGTGACTCCTCAGCGTATTCTGGGATCTGCCCTGAGATCCTTCAGGAGGAATCTGCTCTTCATCAGAGGAAAGTCTACAGCTTCATACATCTGAGCTTTCAGGAGTTTTTGGCCGCCTTCTATATATTCTACTCCTACCTAACGAGAAACATGGAACCCATGGACTGTTTTCTAGACGAGAGAAACAAGATTAAACTGAATCGGTCAAAAATCGGTTTGTTTCTGCTACTAAAATTAGTGGTTTCTAAAACCCTTCATACTGAAAGTGGGCGCCTGGATCTTTTCATGCGGTTCCTGTTGGCCATTTCGCAGGAGTACAATCAGATCCTTTTAGAGGATCTACTGCCACGCACGGAGTACAGCTCCAGTACTATCAGGGATTTTCTCCGGCACATTAAAAACCTAATGACAGGATATTACTGTATTTCTGACAACAAATCCATGAGTCTGTTCTTCTGTCTGTTGGAAATGAATGATCAGAGTCTATACACAGAGGTTGAGGAGCTTATAAAATCAGGCGGACATTCAAAGAACAGACAGTCTCCCGCTGTCTTCTCGGCAGTAGGCTACATGCTTCAGATGTCTGAGGATGTGCTAGATGAGTTTGAGCTCATGAAATACAATATATTAGATGATGATCGGAAGAGACTGCTACCAGCTCTAGCGAACAGCAGAAAAGCTCTGTAAGTATTCATGTATATCATCACAGAATACTCAAACAAATGAGTACAGCTCTGGTATAAAACGATTAGCTAGTTGTTAGATAGGAAGTAAAGTTGGAGAGACAGGACGATTGGATCAGGAAAGGTCCATGAGCCGGAATTTGAACTCAGGATGCCCAATGTGCATTGGCGCTTTATGTTGGTGCAGCAAGCACTAGGCTAATGGAGCTGACAATCTAGGCTAGCAGATGGCAGTCTAGGCTAGTTTTTTTTTTGTTTTTTTTTAAATAACTTCAATTTTTATTTAATTTATTATACAATTTTAATAATACAGATCAACCACTTTTCCCAGTCCTTTCTAAAAGCACTGATGTAAAATCATATATGTAAGCAGAGGGTGCTCTAGGCTAGTTTCTAACAGTAGATAGCATTCTAGGCAAGTTGTTAACAGCAAATGGCACTCTAGGCTAGTTTGTAACAATAGATGACACTCCAAGATAGTTTCATTAAGAGTAAATGGCGCTCTAGGCTAGTTTTTAACAGCAGGGGACAGTCTAGGTTAGTTTTTAACAGCCAATGGAGGTCTGGGCTAGTTTCTAACCGTAGATAGCACTCTAGGCTATTTGTTAGCAGCAAATGGCACTCTAGGCTAGTTAGGCACAGCAGAGGACACTCCAAGTTAGTTTCATTAACATTAGATGGCGCTCTAGGCTAGTTTCTAACAGCAGATGATGGTCTAGGCTAGTTTTTAACAGCCAAATGGTGGTCTAGGATAGTTTCTAACAGTAGATAACCCTAACAACAGATGACACTCCCAAGTTAGTTTCATTAACAGTAGGCGCTCCAGGCTAGTTTATAACAGTAGATAGTGCTCTAGACAAGTTGTTAACAGCAAATAGCACTCAAGGCCAGTTTGTAACAGCAGATGATACTCCAGGTTAGTTTCATTAACAGTAAATGGTGCTCTAGGCTAGTTTTTAACAGCAGGTGACAGTCTAGGTTAGTTTTTAACGGCTAATGGAGGTCTGGGCTAGTTTCTAACCGTAGTTAGCTATTTGTTAGCAGCAAATGGCACTCTAGGCTAGTTTGGCACAGCA
>CAIGQW010053073.1:280833-291148 GCA_903798125.1 Danio choprae | reverse complement strand
CTATTTGTTAGCAGCAAATGGCACTCTAGGCTAGTTTGGCACAGCAGTGGATACTCCAGGTTAGTTTCATTAACACTAGATGGCATGCTAGGCTAGTTTTTAACAGTAGATAAATGGTTCTGTGTGCTTAACAAATAGCCGTACACTGCTTGCATCCAATTCCTTAGAAAGACCACTTGTAAATAAAATACTGATTAATAAAGTTAGAAAATGTTGAAGTTAATAAGAGAGTTAATAATAAGTTCATGAGCTGTTTACATTAATCTTGTGACATAAAACTTACATGACTCCAAACACATAAGCGCTCACTGCACTATTTGATCTTGTGTTGTAGACTTGCTGGATGTTGCTTCTCTGATCAACAGTGTCCGAGTTTGGCTTCAGCTCTACAATCATCAAACTCCCAACTAAGAGAGCTGGACCTGAGTAACAATGAGCTGCAGGATTCAGGACTGAAGCTGATATCTGCTGGACTGAAGAGTTCACACTGTCAACTCAACGTACTGAGGTCTAATAGTCACATTAGCTCATTTTACACATTAATCTGGGTAAATAGTCGAATCGTGGTGCCATTAGCTATGTTTCCATCCACCTACATTTATGCATTTATTGGGATATTGTATAAAAATGCTTCATAAAAATGCCAAGTTGTGCGTGAATGTAAAAAAGGTGCATTAAAAGAACTGAGTAGGTTAAAATTTTTATCCAGTAAGAATTAAATGTGCATAAACTACAATGCAAACACATTTACAGAATTAAGTACAGCCTTCCGGCTCTGATGCCAATACCGTCATGTATATTAATGTATATCTTTCTTTTGTTAGCTCTTACGAATTTATAAGATTCCTCTGACTACAATTAACTCATATTTATTAGGTTTTAGGTTTGTTTTTGTAATTATTCGTTTATTTAGACATATTTATTCTAATAAAGTGTCATGTTTTGGACTAGAAATATACATTACCTAATAGACCCAGATAGCACACGTACTGTCAGTGTTCTGTCCTGTCCACGTGTCATTTGTTTTCATCATGCGCTTTCTTTGTCCTTTTCCCGCCACCGTCAATGTTCATTTGTTCCACCTGTGTTCATCCCTTGTGTCTCATTAGTTTAATCATCCCCTTATCTATTTATACCCTTTCGTCTGTGTCCATTGTCGTCCGGTATTTTGATTCGTTTGGTTCGTTTGTTTCCTGTGGTTGTGTCGTCCTGTCTACCCGTATCAGTGAGTGTTTGTTATCAGTAAGTGTTTGTAAATAAATCCGTTTGTTATTCCATTGCGTGTACCGTCTCCCGTCATCAAGATGTTACACGTATGTCGCAGAGACGTCTTTGAAAGATCGTAACATCTGCTAAACATCACATTCGATCGAATGTTGTTATTTATTAATGAGGCGTCTTCTTTACCTCTATTCGATGAATTTTAAATTGGTTTTGTTGAAAAATATCAATTATAATATAATAAAAGTCTGCAAATGATTCTTCAGCTGTTGTATTATTTTTGAGTGGAAAATACTTGAGCTTATCATATATGTGTAGACGGATGTATAATCAGTGTAACTGTTACTGTTATTTATAGCAGTATGGATGAGGGAATGTCTAAATAAACAATAAAAGACGACGTCTATGCTACATAAATAAGATGTCTCACAGACCTAACATAGTGATCATCTGCGATGCATTGCATAGATGTTGTTTGAATGTCTGACAAGGACGTCTATATGACGTTTTCCAGATGAGCAAACGCCCTAAATAAGACGTCTCCCAGATGAAAACGCGGATGTCCAGCAGACGTCTCTGCGACGCATGTGTGCTATCTGGGAGAGATACACAGTGTTGTTTAAATATAGCAATTCCTGAACACAGACGTAGCATGTTTAAATGAAAGGAGAATCCTTGCTGTCCGTTTAAACCAAATGAAAGACAATTTGTTATGATATATAATGATTTAACAAGGTAATGTGTCAAAAGAAGGTGGTGACTGTAACATCTTGAGGAAGGTAGACGATGACATGAGGAGGCGAACATGGGATATAATAACATTCATTCATTCATTCATTCTCATTTCGGCTTAGTCCCTTTATTAATCTGGGGTCGCACAGCGGAATGAACCGCCAACTTATCCAGCATATGTTTTACGCAGCGGATGCCCTTCCAGCTGCGGATATAATAACAAAACGGGTTTATTTAAACATACACTTACGGGATACAAACACTGGATACTGGCAGACGGGACAAGGACGACAGGACGAGACAAACCAAAGAAACCAAAATACCAGACAACGAAGGACACCGACGAAAGGGTATAAATAGATAAGGGGATGATTAAACTAATGAGACACAAGGGATGAACACTGGTGAAACAAATGGACACTGATGGTGGCGGGAAAGACAGGACAAAGGAATCACATGACGAAAACAAAGGAAGACACGGACGAACACTGACAGTGTTCACTAGTAAACCACTTCAAAATAATAAATGTTGTCTGATTAGTGTAATCCAGTTTGTATTTTTGTTGTTGCGGGAGTCGTATTATTTCCACTTTAAATAACATTCCACAGCCATCATGCAAATAATACAGAAAACAACCATTTGGCCCTCATCCTCCTCGTATTTCATTCTCCATTACAGACTTGCTGGATGTCATCTCTCTGAGCAGAGCTGTGAACGTTTGTCTTCAGCTCTACAATCCTCAAACTGTGTCCTGAGAGAGCTGGACCTGAGTAACAATGACCTGCAGGATTCAGGAGTGAAGCGGCTCTCTGCTGGACTGAAGGGTTCACACTGTCAACTCGACACACTGAGGTTCGACTTTCACTGCCGATGCTGAAAATATATTTAAAATTGGTGACTCGTTTGCTATTTTCAGTATGGTTAATGGTGGACCGTGAGCTCTATAGAACAACTTTAGATACTATCAATACAATAAGGTAACATTTGTGACCCTGGACCACAAAACGGACTTATTTTGCATGGGTATGTTTTTAGCAGTAGTCAAAAATACACTGAATGAGTAAAAAAACCCAAACAATTTCTTTTATGCCAGATTTAAGTAAATATCGTGTTCCATGAAGACATTTTGTAAATGTTCTACCATGAATATAGCCAGACTTCTAATTATTCGTTAGTAATATACATTTCTGGGCAGCACGGTGGCACAGTGGGTAGCACAATCGCCTCACAGCAAGAAGGTCGCTGGTTCGAGCCCCGGCTGGGTCAGTTGGCATTTCTGTGTGGAGTTTGCATGTTCTCCCCGTGTTGGCGTGGGTTTCCTCCGGGTGCTCCGGTTTCCCCCACAAGTCCAAAGACATGCGGTATAGGTGAATTGGGTAAGCTAAATTGTCCGTAGTGTATGTGTGTGTGAATGGGTGTTTATGGATGTTTCCCAGTGATGGGTTGCAGCTGGAAGGGCATCCGCTGCGTAAAACATATGCTGGATAAGTTGGCGGTTCATTCCGCTGTGGCGACCCCAGATTAAAAAAGGGACTAAGCCGAAAAGAAAATGAATGAATGAATGAATATACATTTCTAAGAGCTTAATGTGGAAAATAATGGAGATTTTCTCAGTATTCAGATTTTTTTTTGAACACTCAGATCTTGGCCTATCCTAACAAACCACACATCAATGTAAACCTTTATTCCACTTTCATGTGATGTACAAATCTCAGTTTTAAAAAATCTACACTTATGTTTTGCAGTCACGGTCACATTTGTTAACATTAGCAAATGCATTACCTAAAACTTACAATACGTGTATTTATCATGTTTGTTAAAGGGCCTGTATTATGGGTTTTTGAGAATGACCTTCCATGCAGTGTGTAACACAGCTCTAAGTGAAGTGAAATATCCAGCTAAGGCTTAAATCTGAAAGTGCGCCGTGTTTAAAACTATTGATTCGACTCATAGTGGTTTGAATGAATCGCCGCTATAACGAATCTTTAGCCGTGCCGGCGTGACGTCGATACGGAACTCAAGCCCCGCCCATTTGCTGCACGCGCAGACCCGGGAAAATTGAAACCCCCGGCCCCGCCCACAAACACTGCAGCAGATCCCGGTTGAATCATGTCGTGAAGACGCTGTGCTCTGAAGTGTGAGGGAATGTTAGTGTTATTTTTACTACCCAAACATGTGAAGAGTCAGTGGTTAAAGTTTATTTCTGCAAAAATCCCTCAGCATTATAGCCCCAGCCTAGTGCTGTGTTCCCGTCATTTTTCTGACGAGTGCTTCAGCAATCTACACGCTTACAACGGGGGATTCGTCGGCCATTTGTTAAGGGAAAGATCAGAAAAGACTCTTGATGTATGGGACTTTGTCAGAGCTTGACAGGAACTTTACAGTACACAGTTCATGGACCAGTTCCTTCCTCCATTCCACAAGTGTAAGTAAGTGTGATTAAAATGGCTGCCTCCTTGTTTTCTCTAGCTTGCAAATGATGTATTTAATTGTGTTTTATTACTTGTAGCCACTTGTACTGTATCTGGCAACTTTTTATATTCTCATATCGTGTCTAAAACCACGTTGAAAACGCGACATGCCGCTTTGTTTACGCATTTAAATGCGCTTGTGAGCTCGCGATCCTCTGCTGTTTGTCATTGCTATGGCCACCATCAGCTGTTCCTACACACGTGCGGCGGTCAAGTTTCAAAATAGTTCAGCCACTGTGTGGATCAATACTGAATGTGTTGGCCATGGTTAAGAATAGAGCAATATGCTGGTGTTAAACCAGCATATGTTTGGTGAACTCTGACCTGTGACTGAGACCAATAGAAAATCAAAACGTGACCTCTCTGTGCAGACATTTTAAATATGGAGCAGTCGCTTGCTTTATCAGTGTCGCCATCTTGTTTTATCCCGCCCCATTTGGCAGCACCGCCCAACAGATTTTCCACATGCTTCCGATAGACTCTCCTTAAGACTCCTCCACTTCCTTCCACTCTCCTTAAGAGCATCTCCTACTTTGGAGTCATTTCAGAGATCACTAAAACACACTTATTTTCTTTAGCTTTTAATCATGTGTCGTGAGTTTATGTAGTTTGGCTCCTTGCTTGTTTGCATGTACAGCACTTTGGTACCCATTGTGATTGGTTGAAAGTGCTCTAGAACACCTCTTAACAAATCAGCTGCAAAGAATTTTGTTATGGTTTGTGGCAACATGGGAACAAACCTAACTTAAATACAACTGAATAACACTTTAGCTTAAGACAGGTGTTATATTTTAAATGTCCGTCAGAATGTGATGTTTAATTGGTATTAAATGTTTTGTGCCTTGATTTAGACTGGCCTTATGTAATCTGACTGGTCAGAGCTGCGAAAGTTTGGCTTCGGCTCTACAATCATCAAACTCCCAACTAAGAGAGCTGGACCTGAGTAACAATGAGCTGCAGGATTCAGGAGTGAAGCTGATCTCTGCTGGACTGAGGAGTTCACGCTGTCAACTCAACGTACTGAGGTATCTAAAAACACAACAACTTTGCTCTAATACAACTAAACGCATAACTGAATTCACTTTCTTGTGCACTTTATTTGCTTATTTATATAAAATACTTATATCTAATACAAATTAGATCTAATAACTATACAAGTAAATATTTTAGTTTTGTAAATTCTTGTATTTTATATATACATGATAAAATACAGTGTAAACACATTCATTCATTCATTTTCTTTTCGGCTTAGTCCCTTTATTAATCAGGGGTCGCACAGCGGAATGAACCGCCAACTTATCCAGCATATGTTTTACGCAGCGGATGCCCTTTCAGCTGCAACCCATCACTGGGAAACACCCATACACTCTCATTCACACTCATATACTACGGACAATTTAGCTTATTCAATTCACCTATAGCTGCTGAAAGTCCAAACACTGAAGAGCAAATCCATCGATGCGCAGCTCCACAAGTAAGCCGGTGGCGACAGCGGTGAGGAGCAAACTTCACCAATTGACGAAAGTGAAGGAAGAAAAACCTCAAGAGAAACCTGGCTCAGTTAGGCACGACCATTTCTCCTCTGGCCAAACTTCCTGTGCAGAGCTGCAGTCTAGTCGCCGAGAACGCTGGACGTCCATCGTGGAGAGGCTGCAGGTGTGAGTAGGTCACCGGCGGGTGATCAGGCTAGCCCACCAGATCAATGCGGAGACTCGTCTGTCACTGGGATCTTTCAGGAATTAGTCTCATGCTCTCCACCCCTCCATGACCGCCACAGCATCTGCTCAGGATACGGCCTGGTCCAAGGTTATGGAGACCTCTAGAAGTCCTCTATGGTTAGCACCATCTCTTCACAGGACTCTAGAGGCCTCTGGATGAGTATCCCAAGGTGGAAATAGAGAACAAAGAAAACAATTAGCGTAGCTGCTGTTCATAGTGTATTTAGTGGACTAGTTCAAAATTGAAATCTCTGCTCAATCTGATCTGGTCGCGCTTGACGTTCTGCCTGCTGATTGGTAGTAACACAAGGAGGTAAATACTTATTAATTGAGCATTAAGTATTTCCATTACGCCAAGGCTCTGATGGACTGAAGGAGTACAATCACATGTGATGAGAAACTTTGTACGTGTTCGGATCATATGGAAATTGAAATATAAAGTTGTTCAAGCGATCTTGAGAAATTGAAGGTATAAATATCCTAGATCGTCTGTGCTTCAATACCGGCCATCTATGAGAAAACATTGGTATAGTTGTGAATAAGCCCTATTCGGACGGGACTAGTTTTACTGGAGGGCGTTTGAGAAATGTATGTTTCACAGAGACGTACATTGTGATTTTAATCTTGTCAGAATCTGCCGTCTTTTCTCACACGACCACTTAATAAAAATCCAGAGCAAATTACCTACTGTTTTCCGCGAATTTGGTGGTCCAATGAGAAATCTAATCCCGTCCGAATGTGAATGTCTGTGATTGCCGAAAATCTTTTCCTGTTGTTCTTGTGTGTTTTGGTCAGTGTGAACTACTGTACAATCTGTAGCACACTGGTATTCAGGTTTCTGTGCACCAATAATGGATGTAGATGTGTTTGCTACCCTGCAAAGACATAAAAAAATAAAAGAAGAAGAGCCAAATCACGTAAATTGGTAAGTCTGGCTACTGTAATATCAGTAATATCATTCATTCATTCATTTTCTTTTCGGCTTAGTCCCTTTATTAATCTGGGGTCGCCACAGCGGAATGAACCGCCAACTTATCCAGCATATGTTTTACGCAGCGGATGCCCTTCCAGCCGCAACCCATCACTGGGAAACATCCACACACACCCATTCACACTCATACACTACGGACAATTTAGCTTACCCAATTCACCTATACCGCATGTCTTTGGACTTGTGGGGGAAACCGGAGCACCCGGAGGAAACCCACGCCAACACGGGGAGAACATGCAAACTCCACACAGAAACAACAACTGGCCTAGCCGGGGCTTGAACCAGCCAGTAATATCATAAACACGGAAATGTTAGTCCTGTCCAAATCCAAACATGAAATGACAAATGCAGACTGAAAAGAATTGTAAAACATCAAGAAAACTAGGCCCATCCAAATAGGACTTAAGTTCATCTGGTTTTGTATTGTTTTCTAATTGACCTTGAGTCTGGAAATAAATGATCAGTCTGCCAAGTACCAGTCACCCTGCTGCACACACAAATGCTAATGAAGAAGCCCTGGTTCATAATGAAAGTGAAAGTGGAGCCCTGTCTGCCGTCAACTGCATAAGTCAATGTGTAAAAGTGGTATCTGATTGACTAATCTGAGCTGTGTTTGTAGATTGTCTGGCTGTATGGTGACGGAGGAAGGCTGTGGGTTTCTGTCTTCAGCTCTGAGTTCAAACCCCTCACACCTGAGAGAGCTGGATCTGAGCTACAATCATCCAGGAGATTCAGGAGTCAAGCTGCTCTCGGATAAACTGGAGGATCCAAACTACACGCTGGACGAACTCAAGTATGTTTTCGCAATATTTAATGATGATAAACAAGGTGACGGTGCCAACTAGTGGCCTTGCATATGTAATACATCAGTTTTGGTGGTTTTCGTGGAAATGTAGAATCAATTTGACAATCCTTTCATGCTCTGTGCGAGTAAAACAGACGTTTATTGGAAAACCCTATAATTGCTTTTTCTTTATAGTGTGGAAAACGGAGGAGAGTTCAGGATTACAGGAGGACTACACAAATGTATGTCTCCCACACACACACACACACTTGTACAGCTATCTTTATGGGGTCTTCCCATGGATGTAATGATTATTATACTGTACAGACTGTATATTCTGCACTCTTTCCTCAACTCTAGCTGTAAACCCAACCTTCACCAGAAACGATGAGCTGTTTACCTAATGGGACCAAAAAAATGTCCCCACAAGATTAAATTTTACTGGTATACCTATATTTGGGGAAACATTTGGTCCCTACAATATAAGGAATACAATGTACACACACGTTGGGTTTTCGTGTTTTATAGGGTCTTCCCATAGAAATAATAGTTTGAACAGTGCACAGACTATACACTCACCGGCCACTTTATTAGATACACCTGTCCAACTGCTCGTTAATGCAAATTTCTAATCACATGGCAGCAACTCAATGCATTTAGGCATGTAGACATGGTCTAGACGATCTGCTGCAGTTCAAACCGAGCATCAGAATGGGGAAGAAAGGGGATTTAAGTGACTTTAAACGTGGCATGGTTGTTCGTGCCAGACGGGCTGGTCTGAGTATTTCAGAAACTGCTGATCTACTGGGATTTTCACGCACAACCATCTCTAGGGTTTACAGAGAATGGTCTGAAAAAGAGAAAATATTCAGTGAGCGGCAGTTCTGTGGGCGCAAATGCCTTGTTGATGCCAGAGGTCAGGGGAGAATGGCCAGACTGATAGAAAGGCAACAGTAACTCAAATAACCACTTGTTACAACCGAGGAATGCAGAAGAGCATCTCTGAACGCACAACACGTCCAACCTTGGGCGGATGGGCTACAGCAGCAGAAGACCACACCGCATGCCACTCCTGTCAGCTAAGAACAGGAAACTGAGGCTACAATTCACACAGGCTCACCAAAATTGGACAATAGAAGATTGGAGAAACATTGCCTGGTCTGTTGAGTCTCGATTTCTGCTGCCACATTCAGATGGTAGGGTCAGAATTTGGTGTCAACAACATGAAAGGATGGATCCATCCTGCCTTGTATCAACGGTTCAGGCTGCTGGTGGTGGTGTAATGGTGTGGGGGATATTTTCTTGGTACACTTTGGGCCCATTAGTACCAATTAAGCATCGTGTCAACGCCACAGCCTACCTGAGTATTGTTGCTGACCATGTCCATCCCTTTATGGCCACAGTGCATCCATCTTCTGATGGCTACTTCCAGCAGGATAACGCGCCATATCATAAAGCGCGAATCATCTCAGACTGGTTTCTTGAACATGACAATGAGTTCACTGTACTCAAATGGCCTCCACAGTCACCAGATCTTAATCCAATAGAGCACCTATGGGATGTGGTGGAGCGGGAGATTCGCATCACGGATGTGCAGCCGACAAATCTGCAGCAACTGCGTGATGCTATCATGTCAATATGGAGCAAAATCTCAGAGGAATATTTCCAGTACCTTGTTGAATCTTTGCCAGGGAGGATTAAAGCAGTTCTAAAGGCAAAAGGGGCTTCAACCCGGTACTAGTAAGGTGTAATAAAGTGGCCGGTGAGTGTACTCTACCTCAACCCAACCCTAAAAGCAGTACTAACAGCAAACATTCTGCAGATTTACATTTTCACAATACTTCACTTCGTATGATTTATGAGCCATTTTTCTCATGGGGACCAAAAAACAAAGTCCTCACAAGGACAAAAAGTGCTGGCATTGCGATACTTGTGGGGGCATTTGGTCCCTGCAATGTGAACATAGTCATAAATGCCTCTTTTCCTCTGTTTTCAGATTTCCATTTTCTGACACTGGATCCAAACACTGCGAACACCAATCTCATTCTGTCTGAGGAGAACAGAAAGGCCACATATGTGGAAGAGAATCAGCCATATCCGGATCTTCCTGAGAGATTTGACAAGCGTCCTCATGTCCTGTCTAGAGAAGCACTGCCTGGACGCTGCTACTGGGAGACTGAATGGACTGGACAGGCTGATATAGCCATCACATACACAGGAATAGGCAGGAAAGGAAAGGATGCTGACTGTGTGTTTGGATTCAATGATAACTCCTGGTGTCTGGTCTGCTCTGACGACACATTCGGTCTTTGGTACGGTTATAAGCACATTGACACGCGTGTGTCTGCAGGCTCCTGTAAGAGAGTAGGAGCTTATGTGGACGAGTCGGCCGGTTCT
>CAIGQW010053073.1:221726-247697 GCA_903798125.1 Danio choprae | reverse complement strand
ACTAAGCCGAAAAGAAAATGAATGAATGAATAAAGCATAATAAAGCTGAGAAGGTGCAGAGCAGACCTCAGGGCAATCTGAAGTCTCTCCTGGACAATTCTGAAGTGTCTTGTGTTCTGGGTACCTTTTACACAGTGTCCGGCCCACCTCTATGTGTTCTCGTTTTAACTCTGCACACATTTCCCACATATATGGTCCTGTGACATTTATCTGTTGTATTCTTGGCTCTCTGCCCTTCTAGCTCAGGTTTAGGTCTACATTCCAGTGTTGCTTTTGCTAAATTCTTCTAGTATGCTTCTATGGGTTTGCATACATTGTCATGATGGTATATTAACCTGATAATATGTCACTCACTCTCCTGAATGCCATTCACAGAAATAGCTTCATATGGGTATTTATCATATAGTACCAGTGCTTTACATGTTCAGTTATTTCACATATTCAGTTATTCTTCAGCATAGCCTTCTCATAGTGTTGCTCCTGTGCAGGCTGCTCATCGTACACACACGTAACACAGTATCTTTAGTTCACTTGCTTGCATGTTTGATTAGGGGAATACTTTAAGAGAATTAAAAAAAAATCTTCTTCGCATGATGTCCCGGACGGTGGCACAGTGGGTAGCACAATCGCCTCACAGCAAGAAGGTCGCTGGTTCGAGCCCCGGCTGGGTCAGTTGGCGTGAATTGGGTAAGCTAAATTGTCCGTAGTGTATGTGTGTGTGAATGAGTGTGTGTGTGGGTGTTTCCCAGTGATGGGTTGCGGGTGGAAGGGCATCCGCTGCGTAAAACATATGCTGGATAAGTTGGCGGTTCATTCCGCTGTGGCGACCCCAGATTAATAAAGCGACTAAGCCGAAAAAGAAAATGAATGAATGAATGACTTGATCATAGGCTAAATTCAGCATCTTCTGAATCCTTCCAGCTTGAGAAATGAAAGTATAGCGCTTTTGAAGACGAGTTTTAATTAAAAAAAAGAACAATTTTCATTGTGTTTATTCAAAATTAGACACAACATTATATATAACTTACATGTTTACTTTAGGCTTATTTTGTAGAGGTGGACATTTTGACTGGAATCATATGACTGGGGTTTTTGAGAATGAAAACCAACCTGTTTGTGTCTCAGTGTCTTCACGTGTGTCACGCAATGCTTCTTCAATCCTCTTGCCCTCTCTCTCTTCTTTAATGGACGACATCTTCATAATGATGGCACATGGATATCGACAGCTTCTAGAAAATGTCCTGTATATGACGAGAAAAATACTTTTGTATGACTTAAAATGGTTGATTTTCGTTTTATGGCAGAATTCATTGGAATATTAAGTAAAGGTCATGTTCGTTCATTTATTTTCTTTTCGGCTTAGTCCCTTTAGTAATCTGGGGTCACCACAGCGGAATGAACCGCCAACTTATCCAGCATATGTTTTACGCCCCTTCCAACCGTAACCTATCACTGGGAAACGTCCATACACACTCATTCACTACGGACAATTTAGCTTACCCAATTCCCTTATAGCGCATGTCTTTGGACTTAGGAAACCCACGCCACCACGGGGAGAACATGCAAACTCCACACATAAATGACAACTGACCCAGCCGAGGCTCGAACCAGTGACCTTCTTGCTGTGAGGCGATTGTGCTACCCACTGCGCCACCCCTAAAGGTCATGTTCCACTTAGATATTTAGTCAAATTCCTCCAGTAAATATATAAAAAAATCTCCAATTTTGATTAGATATTATGCATCGCTAATGCTAAACGCTATATTGATTCATTTTCTTTTCGGCTTAGTCCCTTTATTAATCTGGGGTCGCCACAGCGGAATGAACCGCCAACTTAAACCCTATATTTAGAAAAATTTTCAGGATTTTTTGTTATTTTTAGCTTCCAGATATTAAAATAGTTGTATCTCAGCTCGTCTAGCAAACCATAAATCATTGTAAAGCTCTTTTTTAATTAATTGTTTTTATTTCCATTTAATATGCTTTCTACATCTAAACGAACAATACAGGCATTTACGACTAGTTTATTGAAATTTATTAAGAGTATCTAGTTTCCCAGTGATGGGTTGCGACTGGAAGGCCATCCGCTGCGTAAAACATATGCTGGATAAGTTGCCGGTTCATTCCGCTGTGGCGACCCCAGATTAATAAAAGGACTAAGCCAGATAGCACACATGCGTCGCAGAGTCGTCTGCTGGAAATCCGCGTTTTCATCTGGGAGACGTCTTATTTAGGGCGTTTGCTCATCTGGAAAACGTCATATAGACGTCCTTGTCAGACATTCAAACAACATCTATGCAATGCATCGCAGATGTTCATTATTATAATGTTAGCTCTGTGAGACATCTTATTTATGTAGCATAGACGTCGTCTTTTATTGTTTATTTAGACATTCCTTCATCCATACTGCTATAAATAACAGTAACAGTTACACTGATTATACATCCGTCTACACATATATGATGAGCTCAAGTATTTTCCACTCAAAAATAATACAACAGCTGAAGAATCATTTGTAGAACTTTATTATATTATATTATAATTTATATTTTTCAACAAAACCAATTAAAAATTTCAGGAGTTCAAGATTCATCGTATAGACGGCGTATAGAGGTAAAGAAGACGCCTCATTAACAAATAACAACGTTCGATGGAATGTGATGTTTAGCAGATGTTACGATCTTTCAAAGACGTCTCCGCGACGTACGTGTGCTATCTGGGTAAGCCGAATAGAAAATGAATGAATGAAGAGTATCCAGAAGCTCACTTTCTCCTATGACTACTTGTCATGGGAGGAATTTGTGTTTGTTGTAAGTTAAACTGATTCACGACACAAGAATCGAAACAATGAGTTTAACGTTAGAAAAACACGAGTGTTCCTAAAGCTAAAAACACAAACCTTCAGACGAAACACAACAGATGCAAGAGTGCGACGCTGCTCTACGTTACCAGACTATAATAAAAGTCTGTATTTTCGTCACCTGAGCGAAATCCCTTATATTCACATCTATGGTGGTGCGTTTTAGTCGCTTTTCAGAATGGACTTTTATTTTGGTCAGGCAGTATGACGTCATAAAGGAGCGCGCCAGGATCGGCAAGGATTCGGTTAAAGGTTTGTTTTGTTTCTTGTCGGTTTTAGATCATAGTATTTTCAAAACTTCATGTATTTCGTTCATAAAATGTGAAATAGATATTAATTATTATCAACTGCTACGCTATAATACGCAAGCTAGCGTAAATTAATGCTACTTTTGTGAGTTAAACAGCATCCACTGTTTGTTTTGGCTGTTCGTTTACACGAAAACTGTGTCCTAGGGGGCTGGAAATGCTTTAAAAAATGTCGGATAAAGAATGAATGAAGAGTATCTAGGAGCTCACTTTCTCCTATGACTACTTGTCATGGGAGGAATTTGTGTTTGTTGTAAGTTAAACTGATTCCCGACACAAGGATCGAAACAATGAGTTTAACGTTAGAAAATAACACACACGAGTGTTCCTAAAGCTAAAAACACAAACCTTCAGACGAAACACAACATGAAACACGAAATCTGGGTTTCTGCTTACCCAGATAGCACACGTACGTCGCGGAGACGTCTTTGAAAGATCGTAACATCTGCTAAACATCACATTCCATCGAACGTTTTTATTTGCTAATGAGGCGTCTTCTTTACCTCTATACACCGTCTATACGATGAATCTTGAACTCCTGAAATTTTAAATTGGTTTTGTTGAAAAATATAAATGAAAATATAATATAATAAAAGTCTACAAATGATTCTTTTGAGCTGTTGTATTATTTTTGAGTGGAAAATACTTGAGCTTATCATATATGTGTAGACGGATGTATAATCAATGTAACTGTTACTGTTATTTATGGCAGTATGGATGAGGGAATGTCTAAATATAAAAAAAAAAAAACGACATCTATGCTACATAAATAAGATGTCTCACAGACCTAAAATAATGAGCATCTGCGATGCATTGCATAGATGTTGTTTGAATGTCTGACAAGGACGTCTATAAGACGTTTTCCAGATGAGCAAACGCCCTAAATAAGACGTCTCCCAGATGAAAACGCGGATATCATGTGTACAAACTATGCACAGCCTCGTGTCAATGTCAATTTTATTTATATAGCACTATTAAACACAGCCAAAGGTTGACCGATGTGCTGCACAATACAAATCACAAAGAGAAAGATATAAAATTATAGCTAAATCTAACAATTCTCGGAATGGTGATAGCTATGGTGGCTATGATAGCCACCTGGAAACCCTTTTTTAATTATCTGTCAAATGCCAAGGACAACAGTTTAAAGGTATAACCCTGCCATCGTCTGCGAGATCACTATATAGCCTGTGCCCACTGGCCTAGATATATATGTGTAACATTGTTGACCCATGTATAATACTGGCGGAACTGATGTAATAATGGTTTTAAAATCATTTTTTTCCTGTCTTTTGTCTTTTATTTTGGTTTGTTTTGTGTGCATTTCTTTTCTGCCTTTATAATTGTTGCTTTTTGTATTGTTCTGTGTTGCTTTAAGGTCAAAATAAAAATATAATATACAAAAACCAAGCAAACTAACCTACCTAAATCAACCTAGATTTAAAAACAGACATAGAGATTATATAGATCTAATACAGAGGGGCAGAGCATTCCACAATTGAGGACCAGCTACTGCGAAAGCACGGTCACCCCTGCATTTCAGCCTCGACTTGGGGATGCATAGTAATAGCTGGTTTGATGATGGAAGCGACCGACCAGGCTGAACAGGTCTGACAGATAAGAAGGTGCCAAGCCATTTAGTGATTTAAAAACCAAGAGGAGAATTTTAAAAGTGACACGATAGCGCACAGGCAAGCAGTGCAAAGGCTGGTGTGATATGATCATGTTTTTTTGCCACCGGTTAAAAGCCTTGCAGCAGCATTTTGAACTGTAAACAGGATAGAGTTGTCCGACTAATCCCAAAATATAGTGAGTTACAGTAGTCCAATCTAGAGGTAATAAAAGCATGAATAATTGTTTCAACGTGTTTTCTAGATGGAATAGGTTTGACTGTTTTTAAGAGTCGAAGCTGAAAGAAGCAGGATTTGACCACTGCATTAATCTGTTTATCAAATCTCAAGCCATCGTCAAAGATAATACGAAGAATTTGATGGGCCAAACACGGTTATTTTAGTTTTACTCTCATTAAAACCTAGAAAGCACAAAGACAACCGGGCTTTCACATCCGACAAGCAAGACATAAGAGTCTCCAACCCACTTGAACTCGGTTTTAGGGGCAGGTCAATTTGAGTGTCATCCGCATAACAGTGATAAGACAGACCTTGTTTTCTAAAAATGGAGCCCAGTGAAAGCGTATGTAAGGAGTAAAGAATACGGGCTAAAATAGGTCCCTGGGGAACACCACACGAAAAACAAGGCTGCCTCAGATAAATGTTCACCAATGGGGACTTTAAAACAGCGATTGGAAAGATAAGATTTAAACCAATCCAGGGCACTTCCTTTTATCCCAACACAATGCTTCAAGCGGGCCGCCAAAAATGCATGGCCTACTGTAGAAACGCAGCACTCAGATCTAGAAGAACAAGCACAGCACAATCTCCAGCATCACCAGTTAATTAAATATCATTTAAAACCTTCACAAGTGCGGTCTCAGTTGAATGATATTTTCTAGAACCTGACTGAAATGGGTCTATAATTGGCTAAAACGGATGGATATATGTTTGGTTGCTTCAGCAAGGGGTTCACGGTGGCATGTTTTAATACATCAGGTAGTTTTAAAACATTGATTTACCATGGCTCCAATATAGGGACCCACTGTGTCAAAGACTCGCTTTAAAAAGTATGCTGGAAGAGCATCAGTGGAAGAACCAGACAGCTTTAACTGACGCACTACAACCTCACGTACACGGGATTTTAGTTTAAAACTAACCGTAGTGAGCTAGTCTTCTCTTACAAGCAGTTCTTGTCAAATTCAATCCACAATTTCAATACAAATGTTAATCACAAGCTGCTCAACGCACATTTTCCAAATGAATAGTGTTCGTTTCAAGTGCTGGTTTTAATCAATCTCGTTTTAAACACAGAGGAAAAACACCTCCTGAGAAGATGGCGTTCATTAAAGAGGAGAGTGAAGACTTGATGATTGAAGACACGTTCAGCGTCAAGCAAGAAGATCCCGAGGAGCAAACAGGTTGGTTTTTAATTTGGCGATTCGAACATCAATTGGAGAGTCATTGGGCCAATCTTTCAATAAATAATCCCATCATTATACTTTAGCATCTCTCTCTTGTTTGACACTTATGACCCACATAACGCTGGCCAGAAAATACTCCGTACAGCCAGCAACAGTTTATTCTCAGCCAATAGGTACTGGTTTCCAACATTCTTCATTAGTATTCAGCATAAAAAGAAAGTCGTTCAGGTTTAGGACCACTAAACCTACGCTCCTTATGCAAGCTGAATGAAAGACGGTGTTTTTATTTCATATTTTCTAAGGGGTGCTTCACACAGAAGGCGTTTTTCTTCTCCAACACGATACTTTTCTATTGTTTTTCAGTGTAAACCTTTGCTTGACGGACGTATTTGACCTTTGCACTCACGTCTTACGTCTTTTGAAGCACCGTACAAGTGAACAATACGTTGTTTAGACGCCTTATCGGTCACAGCGCAGCTCATCGCTGTCAGTTCCACAGCAGTGGACCAATCAGAACAGCCTGGAGGCGGGGCTACCATTGCGAGCTTCTGATTAGAGTATTTACCGTTTTTATTTACCGTTACATCATGGCGAAGAAGACCCTCGTTGTGGCTGTTTTCAGATATCCTGAGTAATATGATGCACCCTCAAGTGCTTATAGCAGGGGTCACCAATCTCGGTCCTGGAGGGCCGGTGTCCCTGCAGTGTTTAGCTCCAACGTGCCTCAACACACCTGCCTGGGTGCTTCAAGTATACCTAGTAAGACCTTGATTAGCTTGTTCAGGTGTGTTTGATTAGGGTTGGAGCTAAACTCTGCAGGACACCGGCCCTCCAGGAACAAGTTTGGTGACCACTAGCTTATAGCATATTGTTTTTCTATTTCTAATGGGTCTGTTATTGTCGTGTATGTTCCTAATATCGCGTCATGGGGACCTCACGCCTTTTTAAAACCCATTCCTGAGCGCCACATCTTGTGTTTTTAGAAGCAAAGATGCATTCGGTGGGAATGAGCCCTTAGTCATTATTATATTGACACTGCTGTTTTGTGGAGGCCAAACGACATAATCCCACCTGTGATCGTGTCTTGTTTCTTAATGCTGGAATATGAGTGTTGTTTTTTTGGATTTGGGCAGCAAATGAATGGAAAAATAGATCGTTTTGATTCAAATGTTTCAGTGTCACATGACCAGATCAGTTTACATACTTCCTTGCTATCTGTCATTGAAAAAATGATATTTACAACGGCATACAGAACTAATAAAGCATTTTATAAAATTGCAGTGAGCGTAAACTCATGAATAGGGTATTTTCTCACTATTAAGTTGCACCAAGTTCTAGTCTAGTCTAGTTTTAGGACAACTTTGATGAAAGGTTTTGATCCATTTCAAATGCTAAGCTACTGTACATTCAGATATTCATGTTT
This sequence comes from Danio choprae, assembly GCA_903798125.1. Classification (NCBI taxonomy): domain Eukaryota; kingdom Metazoa; phylum Chordata; class Actinopteri; order Cypriniformes; family Danionidae; genus Danio; species Danio choprae. The sequence goes on along the minus strand of CAIGQW010053073.1, from coordinate 240,072 downwards.
ATGTAGCGCTTTATCAGTTCACATGTATTAATTACTCATGCTAGTGGGTTACATTCTGATTTTAGCCACGTTGGGTCGCTTTTGTTACCTAGTAAGGAACGTTTTTGTGGCTAGGTCCTGTCATTTACTTCCAAGCTCCTAGAGCCTCTTTCACACCGCATAACACTGCTTAAAGGCCAGTTTATACTTACATTTAGTCATTTAGCCGACACTTTTGTCCAAAGCGACTTACAGCTGAGGAGGCATTCAGAGATTCAACAAGAAAAGGCAATACATACAAGTGCTGATTATACAAAGGAACTGTTAGTGCTCAGAGAGTTAAGTGCTACTTCTGGGTGTGTATGGACGGTCCGTCATATACCCTTCGCCATAGCCTTGCATGCACTTCTCAAGAAATGTAACTACACATTGCGGTGACACGTAGCACAAGAGCTGTGATTGGCCGGATTGATATCGGTGATGAGTGTGGGTGGGTTCGAGAGCCGTGGGGGAGAGGAGTCCGATGAATACTTTTGTTTAGTGTATATATTTATAATTGAAGATGTTGCACATTCACCAGTTTCCGTCTCTTTCTTCCTTAAATGAGCGAGTTTGAGCTACTTGCAGTACAGTAAGTTAGCATTACAGGTATTTCTGGTGTAAGCATAAACACCCATGAAGAAACTCAACACTTAGAGACCTCACTGCCAACAGGCATTTCAGAAGTGTTATTGCAGAGCAACACAAACAGAATGCAGAATTATTAGTGGATACAGCTACATGCGAGGCATGCGGCTTGGCATACGGTGACCACTCAACGCAGAAGTATAATTTAACCCTAAAGACGTTCAATAACTCTCGCTCCAACAGGCTCGCTCCTCTCCCATGGCTCTCTGCCCCGCCCACATTCGTCAATGCTACCAAGCCGACCAATCACAGAGCTTGAGCTACACGTTGTCGTGACGTGTTTTGGCACCCAAGTTTATTTTTGCAGTGCTGCTTATGCTCAATTAAAGTCACAAAGCATTGATAATGACCAAAAACATATTGATCAAGTAGCAATTGTACCAAATAAGTGCATGGATCCGCTACCTTCATTCTTCCATGGCGGGGCGCCACACCAAAATTTATTCCCACCATGGCTACATTACAGCTTCTCATTCAAGACCTTCAGTTGTTGCTGGGTTTTTTCTTATAGCGGGATATAATCGCACCAAAACGTAATAAAATGTAAATTAATTATAACATAGCAAACTTTTCTGTAATCGTAGTAGTGCTGTGTGTTATTTGTTTTGACTGACAGGGCTGCGCGATGCGTAGGGCCAGCAAACACGACGTAGCTTTTAGTTATGATGAACAGAGTTTTCATAATTATACTTTATTTATAGATAAAGGTCTATGGTTCTGCATACAAGGACTTTATCTTGCTGGAGTTTATGGCCGTTTCACTTTGCTTCAGGACGCATTCATTCAATTGAATTCAATTCAAGTGTATTTATACAGCGCTTTTTACAATGTAGATTGTGACAAAGCAGCTTAACATGTTCTAGTAAAGTCCAGATTTCAGAGTTGAAGTTCAGTTCAGTGTGGTTTAAGTTTCACTGCTGAAAGTTCAAACACTGAAGAGCAAATCCACCGAAGCGCAGCTCCACAAGTCCCGATCCGAGCAGGCCAGTGGAAACAGTGGCGAGGAAAAAAACTTCACCAATTGACGAAGTGAAGGGGGGAAAAAAACCTAGAGAGAAACCAGGCTCTGTTGGACACGACCATTATTCTTCTGGCCAAACTTCCTGTGTGGAGCTGCAGTCTAGGCGCTGAAGGCTGGAGAAGCTGGACATCCATCATGGAAAAGCTGCAGGTGTGGGTAGGGCACTGGCGGGAGGTCAGGCTGGCCAGCATGGAACGATGCGTGGACTCATTTGTCACTGTGGCCTTTCGGGAATCAATCTCACGCACTCCATTCCTCCATGACCACCACAGCATCAGCTCGGGATACGGCCTGGTCCAGGATACCTTGGACCTGTAAAACCAGGATTAATGCCGTTCTGTAGGTCTATTGGAGACATTCATAAATATTCCTAGCAAATCGAATAAATGTTGAAGACATACTCGTCACATAAATGCACTAAATCGCACTTCAGCAGCATTTATTTCTGCGAAAACAAGCAAATGTTCGCTTGAGCAGCGTATATTTGAGGGCGTGCAAAAGGTTTGTGCACGAACAGAGGAAATCAGCGCACAAGCAAAGAGATTCGCATGCTCGTATTACATGAATGCGATCGCGACTCGTAATACTGCGCTCACCACATTTGTCATTGAAATAACGCCATAGGTAGTTGGAAGATCTGTGTAAAGATCTGTGGAAGATCTGTGTAAAAGGCCTGCCACCACAGCTGGAAAAAATCCTAGAGGAAACGCTGAAGTGAATCGATATTGTGCAGTGATTTTTAAATCAATCAAATAAACTTAAATGGTTACAAATATTCAAGAAATAATAATAATTTTGGGCCCGAACTACAAAACCAAACTCCAAAATATGTACAGCATCAGTTTTTCTCAAGCTGCCGCTGTGAAAACCGAAGGACCAAGGGCTGCTTCTGCTTTGCTAACCCATGAGGTATAAAGGAGGCCTAGAGACCAATGGTTCGAATGCAAACAGCAAAGAAGCCAGAAGGGAAAACGAATTGGGCACTCCAACAAGGATGCTAAATAATGCCATATTTTCATGTCTCTTTGATTGTCCCATTAAGCTGGTGTTAACTTGAAATTTGTCTTTATATTTCAGAACTGACGCCACCGAAGGAGGAGAGTGAGGAACTGAATGTAAATGAAGACCAAAAGCAGACTGAATGTGATTACGATTTAGTAACGGTAAAAAAATGTCCCAGTGACTCAGAGGCTGAAGAGATTTCTTCACAAAACGGCGCTGAAACGACAGAAACGAGTTCCTTTATTTGCACTTGGTGTGGAAAGAGTTTCAGTGAGCTTGGCAAATTTAAAGTCCACATGAAGGTTCACACCGGAGAGGGCCCTTTCAGCTGCCGGCAGTGTGGGAAGAGATTCAGTCTAAAAGGCAGTCTTAAAATGCACATGACGATTCACACCGGTGAGAAATCCTTCATCTGCTCACGATGTGGAAAAACGTTCACCCAGAAGGGAAGCCTTACAGTGCACATGAGGATTCACACGGGAGAGAGCTCGTTCTCCTGTAAACGCTGTGGGAAGAGTTTCACCCAGAAGGGAAGCCTTAAAGTTCACATGAGAATTCACAGCGGAGCAAGCTCGTTCACCTGTCAGCGCTGTGGGAAGAGTTTCACTCAAAAGGGAAGCCTCAAGGTCCACATGAGAACTCACACCGGCGAGAACCCCTTCATCTGCCAAGACTGCGGAAAGAGTTTCCACCGAAAAGAGTCCCTTACGAGCCACATGAGGATACACACAGGAGAGAAGCCCTTCGCCTGCCCTCAATGTGGAAGAAGTTTTACGCATAAAGAAACCCTTAAAGCGCACATGAGGGTTCACTCCAAAGAGAAGCCTTTCTCGTGTGGGCAGTGCGGAAAGGGTTTCGGAGGTAAAGTAATCCTTAACAAGCACGTGAAGATTCACTCCAGAGAGGGCCGCTTTATATGCCATCAGTGTGGAGTGAACTTCTCGGACAAACATGAGCTTAAGAACCATGTAGCGTCTCACATCGGAGAGAAGCCTTTTATGTGCAGTTACTGTGGTAGGGCTTGCACGAACAAGTCAAACCTTGAGGTTCACGTAAGGATTCACACAGGAGAGAAGCCGTTCTCGTGTGAACGCTGTGGGAAGAGGTGCACAAATCAAAGAGGTTTGAAGCGTCATTTGCAAACTCATTTTGAAAAGAAACTGCAACATTGCACAGTGTAATGCCGAGTTCAGACCGCATGATTTTAGCCCCGATTTGGACTCGCCAACAGGTTTTGAGGAATCTCAGACAAAGCCTGAAATCACAGGCAAATCAGTGCTCGTTTACGTGCGTAACAATCACACAGTGCGAACTGTCAAAGACGCCATCTGAGAGAGTGTTCTGATTGAAAATAACATCAGCGATTGCCTACAGCCAATGAGAGAGCAGCATCCACTAGTATGGGTATCTGCAGGCCAGGTTGGGGGAGAAGTGTCATCTGAGCAATACCACATTGGCTCGAAAACGAAAACACTTGGATAGAAATTGCTAATTCCTTTCAAAGACAGGTGAGCAAAATAAGTTCACTTTCTAGCCCACTATTGGCCCGTTCCCACTGAGTGGTACAGTACGGGTCATCTTTATCAGGCTTGCGTTTCCACTAGTACCAATAGTACCCTTTTGGTGGATGTGGTGTACGACAGAAAGTTTCAGTCGACGTCATTCTCACTCAAGGAAATTATCATCAGCTCAAGAAGTTCGTTATTTCAAGTATAGACGCGTGGCAGAGCGCAAGCCAGAAAGTGAAACTGCTTGTGCTTTAAACTACGGGGCACAGGGTAGATTCTGCTGTTCTTCTTGGCCTTGTGGCTGTTCATCAAGACGACGACAAGGCTTGTTTAAGCTCGGGTCGATCATGGCTCGTTATTATATGTATTATTACGGTGTAATGCCTTGGCTGTGTATTTAAAAATGGTGCTGCCTTTGTTTTCATTCTCCTGCTTGTGTACTCGCTGGTGACGTATCTCTGTAAACCAATAGCGTTCAGCTGTGCGTCTAGCTCCGCCTTTTGGTACCCTTTTGTTGTGCTTGATACTCTTCCGAAAGGCTACCCAAAAAGTGGTACGGTATGGTTTACTTTTTGGTACCTTTTGACAGTGGAAACGGCCATAAAAGCGTACCGTACCATACCACTCAGTGGAAATGGGCCATAAAGGCTTCTTTCTCATTATGTAGTTAAGAACAAAAGATATACTATGTGACCTCGCGATGCTTCCATGTCACTTCTCACTTGTGTTTGGTTGTGAGACGTAGTTCGTGGACCGAGACAAAGTTGTCAGCGATTGTAAACGCAGCAGCGACTTAACGCTACCCCAGATAGCCAAATCATGCAGTCTAAACTCGGCATAACAGTCTTTGCTAAATTAGTTGAGGCTTATCTATACTCTGTGTCCGCAAGTTTACTTGAGAGCACATGGCAAATATTTAAGCAATTAGTGCGCAGTTAGCTTGAATATATAAAATAGCCTAAATTACTCCTTCACACAACTATACTGTACAGTGTCCTCCAAATTTACACAATCCACAACCTATTCATGTAGTTATTAGGAGTGTAATGATACATTGACGTCACGGTTCAGTACGTACCTCAATTTTGGGGTCACCGTTTGATATGGGAACAGGAATAACAAGTTTAAAATAAATATGACAGTAGTTGCCTACAGAAGAATACTGTACATACATTTATAGGTCAAGTCGAACTCCAAGTCTCCAGTTGTCATTCTGTGATCCCATACGATCATGGGTGCCTGAAGTGTTTATCTAGTGTTAAGTGTTTAATTCCATTAAAACAACAACACTCTTCCAGCAGGTCATACTCTCATCCAATATCTCGTTTGCCACGGGGCGGGGGCGGGTGGGCATGCATGAAATGTTCCTAAATGAAAGTGAAAGGGCCAAACTGCAGTTAAAGTCGACGAATTAAAAATGAAACTCCGAAGGAAGTGTGGATAGCGCGATGACGCAATGACGTTAATCTAATCATGTGCTATAACATGTAAAACGGGATCATGAACATTCAAAAAGCAACTCATGTAAACACCGTAAACATATTGTCTTATTCAGATTAAGGCAAATAATTCAATTACTGATGTCCGTAATGTAAACATAGTCACTGTGATCATGAACATTTACTATAGTAGATGTGTTTTACACAGTGCCTGTAAGCCTCTCCACCAACCCGCTGGCCTGAGGGTGTGTTACAGGCCACAGAGACTTCTCTTAACCCCAAGCACTTCACAGACCTTAGTAGTGGATGTACAGAAGTAATACGAAACGGTAGTTTTATATTATTTGAGTATTATTTTGAAACTGTATAAAAGCAGAAGAACGCGCAGTTAAGGTTAGGAGGCCATACATTTGTGTGGAAGAAAACTCAAATACTTCAGTGTTGGTGAACTCACTGCCCTGATCTCTTACAGTCCTTTTAGGCACTTCAAACTGAGATTCAGATTTGAGAATACACTTTGTATCCTCAGCTGCCGACTTTGATGCCGGAGGACACACTTGTGTAGTAGTCAAAGATGACACACACACACACACATATATATATATATATTGTTACGACCCCAGAATGTCTAGGGCTGAGGTTGAACATGCGTTAAATAAAATAAATAAATGAACATTAACCAGGTAATGATTTAATAAACTTAAAGTTATTTTATTGTGAGAAAAAGGGGGGAAAAGTTTGTGTTTACAGTAAAGGAAATAGGAGCGCAAACAAAAACTTCAGGGCTGAGCAAGGCCAAAATAATAAACAAAAAGAAATGAACTAACTCCACCCAGAAGATAACTCGCACTAATAGAACCAAATGAAATGAAGAAAATAAATTACAAATGCTCCCCCTTACTCCTTAACTAAACCAAAAAACAGGAGAAAAAGTCAGTTCAAAATAAATGGCACTCAGCCCCTACGGCGCTCAGTTTACAGCGTTATAATACGATACACTTGTGTGTGTCGGTCACAACAAGGAGGGGAGAGAAAAGATGGAGAGCACCTTAAAGTTCACAACTTTGCATGATCAGGACAAAAACACCACAACAGGTTATTGACGCAGAACAAAACAATTATTTGGAAAGCTCTCCGTCTCTCCCCCCGCGATCTCACTCCGTCGGTCTCCTTTTCAAAAGATGCTGCGTTCTTCGAGCACCGACCACAGCACACCCCCGCAGCACGTCCAATTAGGGCGGGGCGACCTGAAAATAAGAACAGAGAGAGAGAGCAACACAGCGGCACAGAAACAATCCACACATACGCCCAGGCGTAACAATATATATATATATAGTGCTGGTCAGACTTCACCAACTTTCCAATTAGCTTAAATGGACACTTGAACTGCCAAAAGACAAGAATAAAAGTAATTTCATATTTATTAATATAACGTTTTTCAGATTACATCATCAGTCATTTTCAAAAATATGTTCACACCTATTTTTTTTTACCTTTGAATCATCTTAATCTTTAATATTCATTCCTTCATTCATTTTCTTTTCGGCTTAGTCCCTTTATTAATCTGGGGTCGCCACAGCGGAATGAACCGCCAACTTATCCAGCATATGTTTTACGTTTTATTCAATTCACCTGTACCGCATGTCTTTGGACTGTGGGGGAAACCGGAGCACCCGGAGGAAACCCACGCCAACACGGGGAGAACATGCAAACTCCACACAGAAATGCCAACTGACCCAACCAGTTGGCCCAACTGCTCGAACCAGCGACCATACCCTATTTGGTGTGAAGTCTGTCTCAAGCTTGAGGGCAAGTACATTCAGATACCCGGAAACAGTAAATACATAAATTGTGATTTATTACATTATACACCGTTATATAAAAAATGATTTCTCAATTTTCGTTTCTCAATGTCTGTGGACATGTCAGGTCAGTTAAAGCTCTGAGAAATGGCATCTCTTGTTTTCAGTTGTCCTGCATGGGCATCCATATCACTATCACTACAACAGCTGTAAACCTTACATATAAGTCATAGTCTGAAATGATTTTATTTTTTATTAATCAAAGTAATAAGATCTTATTTATCAAAATCACTAATGATTCTTACAATGATCAGCGCTGACAAGATTTGCGTTGCTCCATAGTGTCTTTGAAACCGTGACACATTTTACTTTTAGGATTCATTGATAGAAAATGAATGAAATGTTTTATTTGCGGTCTTTTTTAACATTATAAATGCATGTGTAATATAAGAAAGACTTAAAATTCCTTAATGTTAAATGTGTAAACCAAGGAGAAACGTTATTGGTTCTCGCACACGCTGTATGTATGACGCACATGTAAACAACACGCAGACTCGGCCTTCGTTGTTAGACAGCCACGCCCTCAACGTAGATTTCAATGGTCACATAATTTGGCGTAACGCCTCCGCATGGATATAGTAGAAAGAAGAAGATGTGGCCATTGTTTGTAATCTCAAAAGTGTTTATAAGGCTAAAAAAAAAGCGAAAGCTTCACGCAGTGACGTCAGAAAACTTCCGCCTTTCCGCAAAGCGGTGTTTACGTACTTCCGCTTTACGTTCCGCGTATGTTTGGGGGGAAAAAGCGGGAGCAATGCATTAACAACACGACAGGTAAAGATTAGAATAATAACAGTACGTGTTACAGGTTCTTATAGTTTACTTCATTTGCTATGGTTATTATGATTTCCCATTTTAAACGAGAAAATAGGTTTGCTGGCATCAACTTGACAATAAACACGGTTGAAGGCAAGGTTATTATTCCTCCTGTGAGATGCTGATTCTTTTACAAATATTTCCCGAGTGCTGTTTAACGGAGAGAGCGTTTTTTCTCTCAATAAACATTATTTTAAACAACAGTTTTAATTACTAATTTATAATAACTCATTTATTTAGTCTTTGCCATGATTATAATGATGTGTGACGTTCTTTGCTTTTATTTATATTCCTATTAATGCCTTTTTCCCTCTTTCCTTCCTCTCTTCATTTTCTTTTATATCTCTGTAGAGCAGTCGATGATCACAGTATATAATACTTCAGTAGCTATTTAGCAAGATACTAGTATTCAGCTTAAAGTGCCATTTAAAGGCTTAGGTTGATAAGGCAAGACGCTGGACAACAGTGGTTTGTTCTGTAGGCAATCAGAAAAAAGTATCCTTGTGCGTGTCCATCTTTCAACAGATTCCCACTCATCAAACATGGCCCAGACGTCTTGTAGATGCTACTGCAGCGTTCCCTGTTGTTCAAACAACAAGCAGAGGTTTCCCTATTTGAGTTTCCACGACTTTCCGGTGGACGCCGATCAGCGTGCCCTTTGGGTCAAGGCCATCAAAAGAAACGAGGGACCCGGTTTTAAAATCCTTCGGGGGAGCACCTACGTGTGCAGTCAGCACTTTGCCCCAGAGGACAAATACACGTCATCCATTGGACGGACCAGGATTAAAAAAGGAGCAGTGCCGTCTAGATTCTTCTGGAGCGACTGGGGTAAAGGTAGGAGGACCGCTACACTACCAGTCAAAAGTACAATATATTTTATATGTTTTATAATAAGCTTATTCCCCGTCTGGGTCAGTTGGCATTTCTGTGTGGAGTTTGCACGTTCTCCCCGTGTTGGCGTGGGTTTTCTCCAGGTGCACAGTTCAAACACATGCGCTGTAGGTGGATTGGATGAACTAAATTGGCCGTAGTGTCTGTGTGTGTGTGAATGAGAGGGTGTATGGGTGTTTCCCCAGTACTGGGTTGCAGCTGGAAGGGCATCCGCAGTGTAAAACATATGCTGGAATAGTTGGCGGTTCATTCCGCTGTGGCGACCCCTGATAAATAAGGGACTAAGCCGAAGGAGAATGAATGAACGAATAGGCTTATTCTACTCACGAAGGATGAGTTCATTCAGTAACAAATACAGTAAAAACTGAAGCGATGAAATGTTATTGTAGGATTAAATAACTGTTATTTTATTGAATGTAGTTTAAAATGGAGTAATTTATTGTGGTTTAAAGACCTTTGAGTGACGCATAGTCCTTCAATTTTTCTGTTTTCATTACCTGCTCAAGAAGAACCATTTAATGTTGTTGTCAATTTGGGAAACTGGTAGAATAATGCTCAAAACTACCATGAAACGTTCAGATACTTTTATTCGACATAATAAATTTGTCAATCAAGAGTGAAAGTAAATACATTTCGTCGCTCATACAGTTCAGCTGTCAATCACCGTCTGGTTCGGCTCAGCTGCCAAAACCGACCTATGCAGACTACAGCGAATAGTCCGGACAGCTGAACGAATCACTGGCACTACCCTTCCTACACTTCAAGAACTGTACTGTTCCAGAGTGAGTAAAAGGGCTTACAAAACCACTCTGGACCCCTCACACCCAGCGCACTTCCTGTTTGAGCTGTTACTGTCTGGTCGGCGCTACAGAGCACCAAGCGCAAAAACAGCCAGACACAGGAAAAGTTTCTTTCCTCAGGCCATCTACCTCATGAACAGTTCAATATTCCCCCTACTGTGCAGTAAACGTGCAATACTTTCTCATACGCACTCGTACAGCACCTTATAACAATTTACAGTGCAATACTTTCTCTACGCAGTTGTACACAGCACCTTATAACTTGTATATTTATAACAAACCTGTACATACAATTCATCATCCAGAGCTTTCTGACTGACTGCATCTCTGTTTAATGTTTGTCGTCTTCTTCATATGTATTTCGTGTTGTCTCTTGTCACTTTATGTACACTGGAAGCTTCTGTAGCCAAAACAAATTCCTTGTGTGTGTGTAAGCACACTTGGCAATAAAACCCATTCTGATTATGATTCATATTGAAAACAAATCCAATTAAAGGGCATCATTTTAGACTGGTTTAATTGAACCTTTGTCCTTCCAGCTGCAAGGCAGCAGCGCCGGCCGCTGAGCCACCGTGTCGCCCGATCATAGAAATGAGGAAGAGGGAGAGGGGAAGGATAGAGGGGGTGGGGGGTGGAGGTTTCCAAAAACGAAGATAGGGAATGAAATTTAGGCAGGATATTTATAGTAGTTTTGGAATGATCTGATAGGCTAGCTAATGATTAGTGATAAGGATCAGCTGTAGTCGATCATATCACGTGCTCCTCTCCAAATTAGTTTGTGAAACTTCACTTATTTAAAATTGTAACAATATTTCACAGTTTACCATTGTTTACTGTATTTTCGAATGACTAAAGAGTAAATTGCCTTCTTTTAAAACATAAAACAAATCTTACTGATTCAAAACTCTGGTAGTGTACATTTAATAACAAATCTATTTCACTATAAAATGACAGTGCCTTACAGTTGAATATATGCGTATACCTGTTAATTATTCATTCATTCATTTTCATTTCGGCTTAGTCCCTTTATTAATCTGGGGTCGCCACAGCGGAATGAACCGCCAACTTATCCAGCATATGTTTCACGCAGCGGATGCCCTTCCAGCTGCAGCCCATCACTGGGAAACATCCACACACACCCATTCACACACATACACTACGGACCCAATTCACCTATACCGCATGTCTTTGGACTTGTGGGGGAAACCGGAGCACCCGGAGGAAACCCACGCCAACACGGGGAGAAAATGCAAACTCCACACAGAAATGCCAACTGACCCAGCCGAGGCTCGAACCAGCGACCTTCTTACCTGTTAATTAGGTCTTGAGAAATAATGACCAAATATCAATAACAATCATTATCATCAATCTATTCACATCTCCTGGAACAGATTCACAAAATCACCTGTCGGCTAACCAGAGAGCAAAGAAGTATATCAGCGCTGCTGTTCCGTGCGAATCTCAAGAGACTCACCCTGTGAATGGAGCTGTGGATCATGACTATGCCTACCATCCGTCTCCTGGTGAGTATGGCTGAAATAAAGAGATGAATGTCTGTGGCAGAAAATTACTTTACTTTAATTACTTTGTGGGCCTCACGGTGGCGCAGTGGGTAGCACGATCGCCTCACAGCAAGAAGGTCACTGGTTCGAGCCTCGGCTGGGTCAGTTGGCGTTTCTGTGTGGAGTTTGCATGTTCTCCCCGTGTTGGCGTGGGTTTCCTCCAGGTGCTCCAGTTTCCCTCACAGTCCAAAGACATGCGCTATGGGTGAATTGGGTAAGCTAACTTGTCCGTAGTGTATGTGTGTGTGCATGTTTCCCAGTGATGGGTTGCAGCTGGAAGGGCATCCGCTGCGTAAAACATATGCTGGATAAGTTGGCGGTTCATTCCGCTGTGGCGACCCCAGATTAATAAAGGGACTAAGCCGAAAAGAAAATGAATGAATGAATAATTACTTTGTAGGATCTAGTAGGATTAGAAGAAGCTGTTCTTTCCTGCAACAATATCACACAGTTTCCAAGCATTGTGCAGCCCTAAAACTTAAGCTGTATCTGAAATATAATAGTGCACTATTTAAGGGAGCAGCCATTTCTAGTAGTGTCTGAAACTATAGTTGACGTTCAGAAGTGCAGTCAGTCAATCTCACGATGCACTCCAATAACTAGTCTACATGGGTAGTGTCTACACGAGTCTACCCATGCACACTTAATAGCTAGAGAATACCACAAATGCACTGTGAGAGATTGCACTAAACTTAACTTACACCAATTAAATTTCTGCTTCCGACCACAAGATGGCAGCCATTCAGCGGAATAATATCGGTGACAGTTTCTAAATAAAATGTAATTTAATAAATTTAATCAAAAATATAATTATTCATTAGTATAATAACATAATAATAATAATTCCTTACATTTAGGGGGGGGGGGGGGTTGATCCATCCACCACCAGTGTGCAGCATCCACTTGGCCAGACTGCAGATTGGTGGAGAGGAGACTGAGTGATGAAGCCAATTATATGGGGATGGCCATGATGGACAGAGACCGTTGGGCAAATTTGGCCAGGATACCGGGGATATTTTCGAAGGTCCTTGGTTTACGTCTCATCCGAAAGACGGCGCTCACTGAGCAGTATAGAGTCCCCTTCACTTTACTGGGGCATTAGGGCCCACACCACTTCCGGCAGCAACCTAGCTTTCCCATGTGGTCTCCCATCCACGTACTGACCATTCCCTGCTTAGCTTCAGTGGGCGACCATGTGAGAGTTGGAGAGAGCTAGCAGCCGGCTGCTACATTACTAATAAACAGCTCAATAAGTGTTAATTAACTACCACAGGGGCTTTATTAACCAGCAAAATGGGATCCCTTTCAGTGCACTGAGTGAGACTCACTCCTTTATGTGGACTATATTAGTGGACTACTGTAGGGAATAATGAACGAGGGTATAGAGGGCGATTTGGGATACAGCATAAGCCATTAATAACTTCATCATTAAAGGGACCTATTATGCCAAAATCACTTTTATAAGGGGTTTAAACAGTTGTGCAACAGTATGTGAATATATCCAGCCTATAATTCAATACGTTTATCTATAAGTAATGGTAAAACATGTATTAATTTTGACACTTGATAAAAGCAGTCTGCACAAACACTTTGATTGACATTCTCCCTTTGTACGTGTCATCAAGCCCCGCCCACTAGTGACCATCTCTCCCTCATTAGCATAGGACGTTAGTCTTGATTTTGAATCTGCCGCTATAGGTTGTTTTCAATCACGTGGTTGTGGTGGCGCGCGAAATTCAGATGGAGGGCATCTATTTTAGTTCAGTAGAAAACTCAACCCTCTTGATGATATAAGGATAAACAGAGGGCCGAGTTTTCGGGGAAGACCCAGGACACGCTGGAGGAACTATGTCTCTCGGCTGGCCTGGGAACGCCTCGGGATCCCCCCGGAGGAGCTGGAGGAAGTGTCTGGGGAGAGGGAAGTCTGGGGTTCTCTCCTAAGACTGCTACCCCCGCGACCCGGCCCCGGATAAGCGGTTGAAAATGAATGAATGAATGAATGAATAAAACATATTTGCCTGTCATCGAGGCGGCAGATACTGTATAAGCTATTACATTACATGACAAATACTATAGTAAATGCTATAGTGTTTGGAAGCATACTATAGATAATTACTTGAATTAATAACCAATCATATTGTTGCTGTGGTGCAACACAACTGTAGTAATAAACATTATTCAACAGGCTTCAGTTTTAATTTTACACCACAGTTTACACTAACGTTACAGTATTTATTACAGTTGATCAGTATTCTGTAGCATTCATTAACGAAGAGTTATACACAAACTGTGTGGTTCAAAAACATGTTCATTATATAGTTTTCCCCCGTGCGGATATCTTCCAGACATCACGGAATGACAGATGAAAGCATACAAAAGCGTGGACGCGTAGTCTACAGTATTATTAATTTATTTTTGTAAGGGGGGGCGAGTGCTCCACAATAATAACCGTCTAGTTTTGTCGCAAGGGTTGCATTTCTTCTTTCTGTCGATGAATTACCATCAACAAACCTTCACCACTGCTGCACGTCTCCGTGTTCACGTTACCGTTGTTTATTCCGCCGAAACCCCAGTAAAGGCTTGGTGTCACGCTCCGCTGTCCACAAAAGCACGAGACACGGGAATTATCAAAAACACACGGATTTATTAACATAACACTCACTGGAAACACTGGAACATCGACACACTGCAATCATGGGGTGAAGACAGCATGGAATGACGATCAATAGCAAACTAAGGGGTATAAATACCAAGGCAAACTAAGGGGTATAAATACACAAGGACTAATGGAACTGGGGAGGAACACAGGTGAAACTAATGAACATTAAGGAACGGCGGGAAACAGAACAAAGGAGCACATGGAAGCAACACAGAACAGACTTGGATTATTGCAATTCGTTTCTTATTTTGGCCGATTTAAACAATTATAAATAACACAAAACGGAAATATCTTGATGTTCTGATGGCGATTCCTGTGTAGAAGAACCACTTCCTGCCCTCCATCTGAACTTCGCAGAGTCATCAATGACGTCACGTGAAAACAACCTATGCTGACACATAGGCGTTTGTAGCTCCGCCCTCTTTTGAAAAGTGCAATCTCATTTGAATTTATAGCGACAGTCACCAAAATGGCACATTTACGATCGAAGCCTAAAAGGGTCCGATTTAAAGAGTTCTACAACATTATATGTTTCATATTTTGAGCTGAAACTTCACACACACACACACACACACACACACTCACACGCTTATTTTACATCTTGTAAAAAGGGCCATAATAGATCCCCTTTAAAGCTATATGCTTTTTCTCTTACGTTGCAGGTAAACTGGATGCTGCTGCTGAAAGAATTAAAGAGTTGGAGCTTCAGGTTTCATCACTAGAGGAAGAAATCAAGCAGCTGACAGTGAAGCAGCAGCAGCCGCTGATCTACAAGTTCTGCGTCAGCGATGAGGACTTTCAGTACTACACAAAGTTCAGCTCAAAGCAGGCCTTCACTACATTCTGGGAGTCAGTTCACCCCTCGGATTCAAGACTTGTGTACTGGACCAAAGCACAGCAAACAGAGACGCCAAACCCTGAGCTAGAACTGCCACTCGTTGATGAACTCTTCTTGTTTCTCTGTCGGGTTGTTACCGGGCTTCAGGAGAAAACGTTGTCCTCCATCTTTGAAGTTAGTTTGGTTACAGTTAATCGTGTTATATTAACATGGACAAGCTATCTTCACCAGGTTCTTGAGTCTCTATCATTGAGGATGACTAGAGAGCAAGTGCAGGCTACAATGCCGGACGATATCAAGCTTTTTTACCCTCAGCTGAGAGTGATAATACACTGCACAGAGATAAGCTGTGAAACCGCATCCATCCAGTCGGAAACTCCTAAAAATCACACCAACTTTAAAGCTCTACTCGGCATCTCTCCGTGTGGGGTTGTGACATTTGTTTCCGAACTCTACCCAGGCTCTATTTCAGATGGAGAAATAACACGTCGGTCACACATCTTACAGTTGCTCAAGCCAGGAGACGCAGTAATGGCCGACGAAGGCTTTCAGATAGAGGAGATGCTGTCTGAGGTCGGGGCGACAATGCTCGTCCCGCCGCTGGAGGACATGCTGGAAACCCAGGGGTTCGCCCAACTCAGAGGTTTAGTGGACAGGGCCATACGCAGGGTTAAGGAGTACCAGATCTGGGACGGGGTCGTTCCTCTTTCTCTGGCAGGTTCGGTCAGTCAGCTGTGGGCCATTTGTTGTTTAATGGCGAATTACCAGGGAGATCCTGATGCCGAATGTGGAAAAACCAGTCTGAAGTGATTCTCTTCCTTCAAAACATTTATTTTCTTGTTGTAAATTAAAGTTTTGATTTATGTTTTGGCCTTTTTTACAATATGTTAAATGAGTTTTTTGTGTCTGTGAAGAGTCAGGTCCAAATACCCATCAGGTCATTTATTATACCCTGCTGAAAATGTCAGTATTTAGGTCAGAGGGAATTGTAGCCATTTCGGCGCCTGTGCCTTTAATTGCAAATGAGATTATTCTCCCCTCCCCCTCTTGGGAGATTTCACTTCAGAGAAGGATACCTATGGTTAGATATCAGGATAAACACAGCAAAATGACAGACAGCAACTCAGACACGATGAAGCAGAGACCCACATTCACGCAAACGACAGTAAGATGAATGATGCAGTAACAACTTTTACTCACACAAACAAACATGCACACTCATTTAACACTTTGTGCTGCTTCTGCTCATACTTGCGGCAAATGTGACTGGATGCCCACCGAACTGGTAAATATGCTGCTGTATAGAGATCATTAAAGCTAAGATACTGTTCAAAACAAACCTGATTTAACGTCCACAAACCGAGACTCCTGTAGTGTGATTGAAGCGTCCTCGGTTATAGTTGCGTACACTGTGGAGCTGTGCTGATTCAAGCGGTTATGAATTACGTAGCAGTTCAAAAGGCTGTAAAAATACAAAGTGTAGCACTTACTGCTTCTTGAGGTGCAGCTGATCACAGAGAGTTGGAACAGATTTTGTAATCCCGGTTTCTTTGCAAATCTAGTCTTGCGGACATGACTATACGTGTTAATAGTGAGACATGGTAATACGCGCCTGTCGATTAATATCGGTGGGCGGGGAAAACCACACTGCTATGTCACGGTGAAATAGGGCTCAAAATCAGCGGGATTTGGATCCTTATTTTAACGTCAGGAAATTTAAAGAAAGAGACATGTTGTGTTCATATAGCTCCAATATGACAGTGGACACACTATACCTACAGGAACACACAGTTCTGGTCAAGCAGCTTCCAAAAGTTGATTGTGCATCATAGGTGCCCTTTAAATGTGCAAAAGATACAACACACAGTACACAGAACACGTAAACAGCAGTAGAACAACAATGGAAGTAACAGAAGTGTGTATAAACAGTAATGACAATCAGAATATTTAAGTAGTATAGTATTCAGAGTCATAATATATACTGTGATGGCAACAGTGACGTCAATGATAATGAAGGTAATAATAATAATATTGATTTAATGACAATTAATATTGAGAAGGGGGGGGGGGCACCAAAACATATCGCATCTGTCCTGTCTTCTGTGTCTCTTATATTATTATTAAAAATTTTCCTTGGACTTTTTTCACAAGACGGGGTGATGTAGTATTTCCACAGGTTCAGCCTGGTTACTGCGCTGGATTGACGAGTGGGAAATTACTAAAAAGGTAGAGAAAAATAGGGTTGGGTACCGAAACCCTTTGTAACCGGTATGCACCGGACCGAATCAGCATATGAATTTCGGTGCCACTGGTGCTTCGACAAGGACGTAAGAAGCATCAAGAAGGTACATCAAAGGCACACATAGGTACGCGCGTTGTGTCACACCATTCTTCTAAAGAACTTTGAGGGATACGGACACCGTCGGCGATGTTATACGTTTGTTCTTGTTGCTTAGATATTGAAAGCGACGCGCACAGTACAGCGCATTCAGTGAGCGACAATTGAGAGCGTGCTGACCAGCTGCATCACTGTCTGGTACGGGAGCTGCAGTGCTGCCGACCGCAAGACCCTCCAGCGCACAGTGAACACAGCCGAAAAGATCATTGGTGCCCCTCTATCCTCCACTCAGGACATTTTCCTCTCACAGTGCTCCAGCAAAGCAAGCAGTATCGTAAAAGATTCTACTCACCCCTTCCACCGTCTCTTTCAGCTGCTGCTATCAGGAAGAAGCTTTCGAAGTATTAGAGCCTGCTCGGCTAGACTACTCAACAGCTTCTCCCCACAGGCTGTTATAGCCCTCAACTTCAGTCAACTTACCCCCCTCTGAAATCATATTTTTCTTAAACTAAGCGTTCTAAAGTATGGCTACAAGCAAGGATTCTGACTCACCAACGTGAAGCAGATGCTTTGCAAAAATTGTGTGTAAACACGTCAAACTTAATGAAGCATTCGAGGACTCATGGAATCAACATCAGGCAGAGGAATGCAGGCTTTGACAGCTTGCGACATCATCGGGCACGGAGTGTGTTTACATGGACACCAATACTCCGATTTTAATACGATTAAGACAATTAAAGAGTCTACCATGTAAACAGCAAAAAAAAAATTATTATTATTTTTGATTACCTTAAAGGACCACAGACACCCACGTTACGAAATGCGGAGGTTTTTTCTTTCCATTCAACGTACGCCATCAAATTTCATTAAAACAACACCTATCCAGGGTTGCGGCTGGAAGGGCATCCCCTGCGTAAAACATATGCTGGATAAGTTGGCGGTTCATT
>CAIGQW010053073.1:209091-220950 GCA_903798125.1 Danio choprae | reverse complement strand
TTGCTTATCTCAATGCTGGTCTTGCTGGTTTCAATGCTGGTTTTGCCCGTCTTAATGCTGGTCTTGCTGGTTTCAATGCTAGTTTGCCAGTCTCAATGATGGTCTTGCTGGTTTCAGTGCTGGTCTTGATGCTGGTTTCAGTGCTGGTCGTGCTGCTTTTAATGCTAGTTTTGCCAGTCTCAATGCTGGTTTTGGTGCTAGTCTCGACGGTGGTTTTGCTGGTTTTAATGCTAGTTTTGCCAGTCTCAATGCTTGTCTTACTGGTTTTGGTGCTAGTCTCGACGCTGGTCTTGCTGGTTTCAATGCTGGTTTTGCCAGTCTCAATGCTGGTCTTGCTGGTTTCAATGCTAGTTTTGCCAGTCTCAATGCTGGTCTTGCTGGTTTCAATGCTGGTCTTGCTGGTTTCAATGCTGGTTTTGCCAGTCTCAATGCTTGTCTTACTGGTTTTGGTGCTAGTCTCGACGGTGGTCTTGCTGGTTTTAATGCTAGTTTTGCCAGTCTCAATGCTGGTCTTTCTGGTTTCAGCGCTAGTCTTGCTGGTCTCGATGCTGGTTTCAGTGCTGGTCTCGATGCTGGTCTTGCTGCTTTTAATGCTGGTCTTGCTGGTTTCAATGCTAGTTTGCCAGTCTCAATGCTGGTGTTGCTGTTTTCAGTGCTGGTCTTGCTGGTCTCGATGCTGGTTTCAGTGCTGGTCTTGCTGGTTTTAATGCTAGTTTTGCCAGTCTCAATGCTGGTCTTGCTGGTTTTGGTGCTAGTCTCGACGCTGGTCTTGCTGGTTTCAATGCTGGTCTTGCTGGTTTTAATGCTAGTTTTGCCAGTCTCAATGCTTGTCTTGCTGGTTTTGGTGCTAGTCTCGACGCTGGTCTTGCTGGTTTCAATGCTGGTTTTGCCCGTCTCAATGCTGGTTTTGCTGGTTTCAATGCTAGTTTTGCCAGTCTCAATGCTGGTCTTTCTGGTTTCAGTGCTAGTCTTGCTGGTCTCGATGCTGGTTTCAGTGCTAGTCTCGACGCTGGTCTTGCTGGTTTCAATACCGGTCTTGATGCTGGTCAGGACCAGCACTGAGACCAGCAAGACCAGCACTGAGACCAGCAAGACCAGCATTGAGACCAGCAAGACCAGCATCTAAACATACCTTTCCAGCATATGCTGGGTTTTTTTCAGCAGGGATGTTTTAATGAAGACGCACTGACTGAATTACTGTGCACAATCCATAAGTCACTAACAGTTGTATGAGTATGATCGTTGTCCCTCGCTCTGTTATGTTAATTTCTTTCTTTTCTCATCTTAAACAGAACTAAGTGAAGATGGTGTTTATTAAAGTGGAGCCTGAAGACCCCATCAGAGAAAACCAGGAAGATACCGAGGAACGAACAGGTTGGTTTTAATCATTATTTTGCCATAGCAAACGTATAATGTTTCCCTAATGTTAGTTCTTGGTTCCTGTCGTGTCAAAATCCCGTGCCGTCAACCAGAAATGATGCTAGGGTGGTCCCAGGATTCATCTATAGGGGAATATCACTGTTCCTGACAACAAATGTATACATTTTATGCTAAAACTTAACATCCAAAAGCGAAACAGTTGAACTAGTTTGTCACATTAAGCATATCTTAATTCCACTTTAATAAATAAAAAAGACTTTCAAGCCATTTTAATTGGGTTGGGTTTAATTGGGTGAATTTGTATTGCCTGTCTGATCATTTTAATGAAGAGTTTTTCAGGAGTTCACACTTAGCTGATGATTGGTTATGAAGCTTGTTTGGCTCATGCTGTCCCGGGAGAGAGCCCTGAGCTCATAGATCCTCGAGCCCGGGGCTCCCTCCCGTTTGCAGGGCGAGAGGGGAGTTTGAGCTCAGGTAGATCTGGAGAACTCCCCTGCTGTAGTAGCTAATGAACAGATAGTGATTGCTCTTGAGATGACTACTTACTAGGAGCACGTCTATGATGCCGATTTGGATTAGTCAATTAACTTAAGTTGCGTGTTTTTGGACGGTGGGAGGAAACCGGGGAACCCGGCGGAAACCCACGTGAGCACAGGGAGAACGTGTAAACTCCACACAGAAACGTCGGCTGGCTTGGTAAGGACTAGAACCAGTGACGTTCTTGCTGTGAGGCAACAGTGCTAACCACTGGGCCACCGTGCCACCCATCTAGGAAAGGAGGAGTAGGGGTGGAAGGGGGGATTCTTCAAAACGAAGATGGCTGTGATATGAAACTCAGGGTATTTATAGTGGCTTAGGAATCGTCTGATTGGTGAATCATGAATTTGATAATGCGGGAGCAGCCGCAGCAATCAGAAGCACGTGATCCTCTCCAAATTAGTTCATAAATAAACGTCCCTTCATTTAATTTCCAATTAATGATCAAACAAAAAACAATACATGGAAGCTATGCAAGCCAGGCTAGCAAATAGAAGGTATCCGCTAGTCTCAGCATCTTTGTGTTGCCTCCTTTAAAAGTGCTGAGGAAAATAATGAGCGTTTTAATTAAGCGTCTGCAATCAATCAATTCACCGTTTAGGCCGTTTACAGGTAGCACACTGAGGACATCTGCTGGTTACAAGAGGTTGATGCACAAACAGACTCAAATGAAACATTAATCACAATAAATGCAATCGGTCATCAATTATAATCCTCAATTAATCAGCGATATAAATCATCATATTTATAGTTATCATGCTTGGTGATAACAAAACTCAACTGTGCTTCACTTCATGCGTACATCACAATGGTGTGCATTATTTTCCAATAACTCAATGGCTTGTTTTTAGTTATTCCTTAGCAGTGGTGTAGCGGATCGCAGATCTCAGGGTTCGGATCACATTATGGTTTTTTTTTTAGTCACGGATCAAACCATTTTTCGGATCAGCCAAAAAGGGAAGGAGACAAATGTCATTTGCTTTTCATCTCTTACAAAAGCAGCACTGCAAGACACTTTTGGTTGTTGAAATAAAATGAAGAAATAGTGCAGCTGGGGCTTCACGGTGGCGCAGTGGGTAGCACGATCGCCTCACAGCAAGAAGGTCGCTGGTTCGAGCCTCGGCTGGGTCAGTTGGCGTTTCTGTGTGGAGTTTGCATGTTCTTCTTGTGTTGGTGTGGGTTTCCTCCGGGTGCTCCGGTTTCCCCCACAAGTCCAAAGACATGCGGTATAGGTGAATTGGGTAAGCTGAATTCTCCATAGTGTATGTGTGTGTGAATGAGTGTGTGTGGATGTTTCCCAGTGATGGGTTGCAGCTGGAAGGGCATCCGCTGCGTAAAACATATGCTGGATAAGTTGGCGGTTCATTCCGCTGTGGCGACTAAACCGAAATGAAAATGAATGAATGAAATAATGCAGCTGAATAAAAATAAAAAGCAAAATATTCAGTACTGTGAAAAATTCACTGTTTCTTCTACTGTTGCTGATGACGCTAAGTGTATAAATCCTCATTTGTAGAACCCATATATTTTTTGGGGGTCAAATAAGTTTTATTTGGTCACTGAATAGACTTACAATAATCACAAACTCCAGGATTAATTTTCTGATATACAAAAACAAACAAACAAAAAATACCCCAACCCCAGCCTGTAAGTATACATTCATTCATTCATTCATTTTCTTTTCGGCTTAGTCCCTTTATTAATCCGGGGTCGCCACAGCGGAATGAACCGCCAACTTATCCAGCATATGTTTTACGCAGCGGATGCCCTTCCAGTTGCAACCCATCTCTGGGAAACATCCATACACACCCATTCACACACATACACTACGGACAATTTTAGCATACCCAATTCACCTGTACCGCATGTCCTTGGACTTGTGGGGAAACCGGAGCACCCGGAGGAAACCCACGCCAACACGGGGAGAACATGCAAACTCCACACGGAAACGCCAACTGACCCAGCCGAGGCTCGAACCAGCGACCTTCTTGCAGTGAGGCGAACGTGCTACCCACTGCGCCACCTTGAGGCCCTGTGTGTATACAATACAGTGAAAATCAAAACAACTTTTTAGTTACAATACTTTGCTTTGGGGGAAAAGAATTCCCCATGAAATGACAGAAGAAAGGTCCACAAATCTTCTGAAATTGTCCAATGTTGCCTTTTAAAAGATATCTGGTTCGCTCCAAGTGCAGGGTAGACGTCACTTCTTCAAGCCATAGTTTGGCAGTTGGAGGATTAACATTTCTCCAGTACAATAATAGCAGCTTTTTGGCTGTTATCAAACAACATGTTAGGAATTTTTGTTGTGCACTGCTCAATGAATATCTACAATCAGAATGTCCTAATATAATACGCACTGGGTCAGGATCTACGTTTAGATCAAGGACTGAACCCATGTTTATTTTTAGTCTTATTTTCAATAAATGATTCAGTTATTCACTCATAAAACCTTGTGTCTCATTGCTGGATGTGTCATTTTTGAAGAATCATTCAGCGGCATATTTTTGATGGCTGGTTGTCGCCACCTACTGGCTAACTAATGTAACTGCTGCCTACAACTTTCATTTTTGAGCGTCCAGTTAAACGCGTATGACGGCGATTTTAACCTTTACCATAAACATCAGTGGTTTTGTCTAAACTATAAACTGTTCTCCCAGTAGTTCTGTGATATTTGACTGTTTGTAGCTTCATAACTCACTCAAAAGGCTAAAGACTGAATCTCTTAGGATTAATAAACATGCAAATCATCCTCATTTATAAATTATGTTGCGTGGGTGTTGAGATCCCGATCTTTTAATGATTAATCGTGCAGCTTACACTGAATACATTAATGCAGGCTAAACAAGTGACAGAAAACACCTTTAATGAAACCCACCACATCCCCAATAACCCACCACAACTTCTTCCGTCATCATATTTTACAGGAAAGCCTAAATGCTTTCATACATGTGATTTGAATGAAGCGAGAGGCGGTCATTCTGCGATCGTTACACATTTAGGATTAATCTACCAAGTAAAAAAGGAAGTATTAATCCACGGGTCGTGTGCGTTCCGTACCGTGGGTTGTGATCCGTACGAATCAACCGTGATCCGTTACACCCCTATAACTTATATAATGTCTTCCTCTCTTTTAATCTCTTTAAACACTCTTTTAACTCTATTTCTTTTTGTACTACATAATTATTGCAGTGTAGTTTGTATGTGAAGTGAAACATTCAATTCTGGACTGTCGATCTGTGCTTCTCTAGTTCAAGTAAGGGAGAAAGTGTGTCCAAATGGTTGTTACCGCAGAATAAAGCCTGACAGGCTTGTATAAGACTTAAGGGCTTTTATTCTGTGAAAATAACTGCCTGGATATACTTCATCCAGCTTATACATGGCTACAAACCTGTACTAAACATTGTTCTGAGCCGTAATAGTTTAGTGAAATGAAAAATGGCTGAATGGAGCATACACTAACCTGCGCATCATTCAGAATCACGATGGCGCCAAACAATCAAAAACGAGACAGACAAGCATATAAATATGGATGTAAACATGTTCACTGATGGGTCAAGATGATTCTCAGCAGTGATGGGTCCTTCTTGATCGATTCATCATTCATTTTGAACAAATATTTAAAGTGACTTGGGAAGGATGAGCCCTCTCGGAGTGATCCGCATGCATGCATTGTGCGGGAGCGGGCGAAGATTAGTTTCTTTTTTCGAGTCTTCTGTCGAGGTTGAGTCAATCGTTATTCACAGATTAAGGAATTCGATTATTTCAAATGACTTGATCGACTATTTGGTCGTTTTACAGAAAAACTCACTTAATTTTGGCAGGTCAAAATTATTTTAACTTACCATTCATGCTATTAACAAAGCAGTAACCAAGACTTTTAGCACATTAAACTACTAATCAGCTGCGTATTAATAGTAAGGTAGTAGTTGGGTTTAGGTATTGGGTAGGATTAGGGATGTAGAGTAAGATCATACTTTATAAGTGCTAATAAACAGTTAATATCTTATTAATAGGCAGGTAATAAGCCAGTAGTTCATTCATTCATTTTCTTTTCGGCTTAGTCCCACAGTGGAATGAACCGCCAACTTATCCAGCATATGTTTTACGCAGTGGATGCCCTTCCATCAGCAACCCATCACTGGCAAACATACACACTTATACACTACGGACAATTTAGCTTACCCAATTCACCTGTACTGCATGTCTTTTGGACTCCACACAGAAATGCTAACTGACCCAGCCGGAGCTCGAACCAGCGACCTTCTTGCTGTGAGGCGATTGTGCTATCCACTGCGCCACCGTGCTGCCTATAAGCCAGTCGTTAATAGTGTAAATTGTTACTTAAACTAAAGTGCTTGTGTTATTCAGTGGTTGTTATCTGGGAATAACATGCCTTGTAATGTTGCGACTGACCAATCAGAACCAACCATTCCTTGTCGTATAATAAGTAATTAAGGGCTTAGCAATAATCAGGGAGCAGCTCTTTTTTCAGTTGGTATTGATGTATAATGTGTGTTGTTTACTGCTGTATTTGTGTTTTTCACCTTAGACTCGAAGATGCTGAATGAGGAGAGTCAAGAACTGGATAATACAGAGGAGAAAGATCAACATGACGATCTTGACTCCATTACTGGTGAGAAGTCTGCGCAGACTGGAAAGGCCTCCTCACGAAAAAGACGCGGGAATGGCAAACCTAACCGTAACTTCATCTGCCATCAGTGCGGAAGGAGTTTCATCAGTAAACGACTGCTTGACGTACACCTGCGAGTTCACAGCGGGGAGAAGCCTTACTCCTGTGAATACTGCGAGAAGAGTTTCAGCCAAAAGCACAACCTAAACGCCCACTTGAGGATCCACACAGGAGAAAACCCTTTCACCTGTCCGCAGTGTGGTGCAGGTTTCATTCAGAAAGGAAACTTGAAAGTGCACATACGAATTCACACCGGAGAAAAGCCTTACAGCTGCTCGCTGTGTGGACAGACTTACACACACAAAAACAGTCTGAAAAACCACATGAAAAACCACGCCGGAGGGAAGGCTTTCGTGTGCCAGCTGTGTGGAAAGAAGTTTGCTGAAAAACAAGACCTTAACGTCCACATGAGAATCCACCCTGGAGAACAGTGAGGTACGGCTTAAAAGGAAAGGAGAATTCAGACCGGACATTTCCGCACGAGGATTCACTCAAGAGAGACGTCATCAGTGGGGAAAGAGATTCAACATTATCACAAGTAAACAAATTGCTAAATGCACACAATGCTAGTCTTGTTTCAAGTCCAAATATCAAAAATGTCTTACATCAAGATACATTTTCTAGAGCAGGAGTGCCTAAACATGGTCCTGGAGGGCCGGTGTCCTGCAAAGTTTAGTTCCAACCCTAATCAGACAAACATGGGCTAGCTAATCAAGCTCTTACTAGGCTTTCTAGAAACATCCGGGCAGGTGTGTCGAGGCAAGTTGGAGCTAAGATCTGCAGGACACCGGACCTCCAGGACCGAGTCTCCGGGCACCCCTGTTCTAGGGTTGGGCGATGTCGGCCAATTTGGCATCGTACGATGTCTAATATGAAACATCGCGATGGACGATGGCATCGTTGTCGTAGACGGTGGTGAACTAATTGTTTGTAGCCTTACCTGACCCGCATGGTCTTTGTTTTACTCATAACCAAATCATAAATGAATAAAGAGAAGTTACACACAAATTACCACCTGTCAATCACTTTATCCGCAGGACTCTGGCATGAATAGGCAGACTGATCTGTGTCGTTATAATGGCGTCGACAAACTTGGTTGGTAAAAAAGGTGCACAACAACAGGAACTGACCGACAGTATCTGAGGGTTTCGCTAAAATGACTAAGTACAAGCATGAAAGGGAAAAACTGAAGCGGTGTACTGACGCGGTGACATGTTACCTGATAGATTCAAAAGACAGACGAGTCATTAGATAGAGACAAGATGTATTAAATATCACGTTTAACAACTATAGTGAGACACGATCCAGCGGTACATCTTTGATAAACTATCCGACGTGCACTGCTCTCTGGGCTAAATGCTGGAGCTCAGACGCTACAGCGCATGGCAGAGTTTGTGTGTGTGGTCACGTGATGTGCGTTTTCAGCAGTATAGTGTGGACGGAGATCTTTTCAGTAATGCTAAATGAAACGCCAGTGAGGACGTGAATCGTTTTCGTTCTAAAATGCCCTCTTAAATCTAAGACGTATTAGTGTAAACGGGGCCGTGTGTATTTGTCGTGAGCGGGTTGCTACTGCGAAGGGGGCGGAGCGGAGGATCGGGATGCCGGCTCAGTATCATGATGCCTATTAGCCATTGGCGATGGATGATGGCATCGTCTATCGACCCAACTCTACCCTGTTCTAGACCGTTTAAAAAAACACTCTCGATTTCAGAAATAAGTAGTCTACTACTAGGTGAGATTTTCAATAAACAAGCTTTAAAATCTGCCAGCAGGGTAAGCAAAATAATCTTACTCTACTTGGCAGATCTCTCCAGATATCTCCACTGGCAGATTATTTGGTGGTTTTAAAGAAAAACGCACCTAATTTTGACAGGTTACAGTTCATTTTCATGTACAGTTCATGCTGTTAACAATTAATCCTCAACAAACCAGTAACTAAGGCTGCGTCCGAAATCTCCTACTACTCAAGTAGGTACTACATTTGGATTTGAATGTACTACTCGACTGTTAGAAAAGTAGGTTCTATACAGTATGGATGTCAGTAGTGTGAACAGAACTCGGACGTACTACATCCGACATTTAGTCATGATCACGTGACCTACCCGCATCGCTTCACACTCAATCATGAGATCTCTCGTGGTGCATCATGGGATAGTGTAGCATCCATCCCATGCGCACTTCAGAATCTCGCCAGAAGTAGTAGGTCATCCGGGTGCTTCTCGCGTACTGTTTTTCCAATACTATGAATTCGGACATGCTACTCTGCTCACATACTGTTTTTAGCGTACTATATAGTATGGAGAATGCGATTTTTGACTTTTAGCTCATTAAACAACTAATTAGCTGCTTATTAAATGTAAGGTAGTAGTTGGGTTTAGGTATTGGGTAGGATTGGGGATGTAGAGTAAGATCATACTTTATGAGTGTTAATAAACAGTTAATATCGTAATAATAGGCAGGTAATAAGCCTGTAGTTAATAGTGTAAGTTGATACTTAAACTAAAGTGCTACCTTTTGACTACTTAAGCTGTGGTCACACTGCACTTTTCGCCCTATAGACTTCCATTCATACGCATGCGAATGTGACAGACCAGAAACGCAAGCTCGTGAAGTTTCGCAAGTAGTGAAGTTCAAGCTTGGCGAACTCTGACCTGTGAAATGGCATCACGTGGCTGCGTGAGGCCAATAGAAGATCAAAACCTGACCTCTCAGTACAGAAATGTAAAATATGGACCAATCACTGGCTTTTATCAACGTCTAATCGTCTTGTTTAATCCCGCCCCTTTTTGTAGCGACGTACGGCAGAATATCGCAAGCTCAAACTCTATAGTGTGACCGTGGCTTTATTTCTGAAAGCAAGACGATGTTTTTGTTTACTTGTTACGAAATTTCTTCCCGATTTAAGAATTCTTGAGTATTTGGACTAGAAACAAAGCAAAAACTAGTAAGACGTTTTTGCTGCTGTAATTCACATCGGTATCTCTGGAGATTAAAAGGACAATAAAGCCTGCAGCCTGTAGTCTCAGAGCGCATCTCTTAAAAGAGTCTACAGTTTGGGCAGTTCTCGAGTTCATATGAGAGCGTCTCTGCAGTGATTCCCCGAAGGTTTTTCAACCCTGCTTCTACACCATAGGCCTCAAACTAATTTCCTGCAAGGCCGCAGCTCTGCGGTTTTGCTCAAACCCTAATCAATCACAGCTAATCCAATTAATCAAGGTGTTTAAGACTACTAGGCTGTTTCTCAATTCAAAGAACGCAGAGAATGGACTTGCGTTCTCGTGGAGAGGTCACCTCGCAAGAACGTACTCGGGAGACCGCGAGAATTCTGAACGCGTCCTCTGAGAAATGAGACGCTGCGTTCTTCCTGATAATCACGTGACCTTCACGCATGTTTATAACGGAAACTTATTTCAACATTACAGCATTCCTACGACGAGTTATTGTTTTTCCCCTTTTCAATGTAATATGCACCAAAACCCTTACAATATATACTTTACACAACACAAATAAACAGATCTTGATACGAATTTCAACAAATAAACACCCTTTAATGCGTTTATGCCTTTATTAATGTTTACTTTCACCGTCTCATTTAGGGAAACTCCTGAGGTAAATAGGTTATATCTCTGAACTTTAATATTAAACGGGTATAGAATGCTGCGCTTCCCACTTCCTGTATTCAGCCGCAATGACTTCTGGGACTTCTCCGATGAGTTTTGCGCTCAAGTCCGCATCGACGCATCCTCGATATCAAGAACACAACCGGGAACCATCCGTTCTTGAGTTTTGGAACTGAACTTTGGCGGTTGATGATGAAGTTACGCGAGAACACGAGGACCCGGGATCGCTGAACAACGCATATTGAGAAACAGCCCTAGTGTCCAGTCTTGAAAACCTTGATTAGTTGGATCAGCTGTGATTGATTAGGGTTAAAGCTAAACTGTCCCTGGAGAGCCGCAGCTCTGCACAGAGTTTGACAGCCCTGGTTTAGATTGAATCTCTGTCTGCCTTCGAGATGTGCTAGGAAGTGCAGAGTTTAGGTGGCAGATATGAGAAGGATGTACCACCTACAGTTGATTTTGATATTCTAGGAATAATTGTCCAGAATTAATTGAGCGTAGTGGACGTGAGGGGCTGTAATACACTAGAAGCCCGCTCAAATGCTGGGAAGCCAAACCAAGTAGCGATAATATGACTGGCTACTCTTCATATTGCTGGATGAAGCTGGTGAAGAGTTGAATCTCATTCTTTAACACTTTGAACTGAACCAAATTTTAGTTTTGTTGGGTTTGTTTGTTTCTTTGTGTTCGTATGTTTCTTTGTGTGCCGCCACGTGGAGAGGGAGATCAAATGTGCTCACACGATACTGAATGGAAAAGTTCTAGTCCGCACCGCACTCCCATGTCAAGGTGAGGACACGAAAAGCTAACATTTCAATATCTTTTTGTTAGTTCGTAACACACTGATGTAAACGTGTACAAGTTTACATTAACACATACAACACATGGAATGTGTAAATGGTCAGTCTATCCTTCCCTCAAAAAAGCAGTACAGTATCGGACAAGGCCACAGGTTGGATTGTAGAATGAAATTAAAAACCCGTTAGAACTTACAAGTTCAGTTCTTCTGTACTGCAAATACAACAGGTATAAGATGCTAAGTTTACGTTTGTAACGCGACCTTTGATCTAACAATTCAGTACACTTTCTTCTCTGTGGTATTAAATGATGGGAAAGTGATTGATTCAACGAAGGATTTGCGATTTACAGAGCGCAGAAAACCCTCTCATCTGTTTCGGAGAACAATCAGTTATTTAGTCATGGCGCTCCTTTTGGCAAGGACTTAATTGTAATAAAGATGATGCACTACTATTTTTGAGTTAATAGCCTGCAGGGTAACATCAAGCTACGAGCGCACAACGAAATGAAAGATTTTCGTCCAATCAAAACAGCAAGCCACTAGAGCAGGGTCAAAGTCAATTCCTGGAGGGCCGGAGCCCTGCAGAGTTTAGTTCCAGCCCTGCTTCAACACACCTATCTGTAGGTATCAAACAAGCCTGAAGCACTCAATTAGTTTGATCAGGTGTGTTTAATTAGGGTTGGAACTAACCTCCGTGAAGTTGGCCCCCCTCCCAACACAAAACGTCAGCAAAATAGTCTCGTTCGTAGTAGTCTAGCGGAACTTTCACCGGCACAAACCAGCACAAACGAACGAGACTATTTGGGGTGAGTTTGAAGCATGTTGGG
>CAIGQW010053073.1:193858-209081 GCA_903798125.1 Danio choprae | reverse complement strand
GGAACTGGCTTTGACTCATGTGCACTAGAGACTCTTATGGGATTTGCATTCAATGCCTAAAGGATTACTTATTAACCATTTAAGCATAAAAAAAAAAGAAGATGACTGAGTGTTTTCTGTTTTATAAAAGCGAGGTTTTGTTGTATTTGTGAGTATCCACGATTAAAAAAAACAGCTAGTGTTTTGAATGATGTCTTTCTCTTATCTTTATGACCAAAGAGATGGATTATCTGAAGGTTTTCACTCCCAGTAGTATATAAGCATACCTGCATGTTTGTCGACATCACAGGTTAAAGCGTTTATGCACTGAGTCTTCATTTTCCTTTGGCTTGGTCCCTTATTTATCAGGGGTTCCACAGCAGAATGAACCGCCAACTATTACAGCATATTTTTTACGCAGTGGTCGCCCTTCCAGCCGCAACCCAGTACTGGGAAAACCCCATGCACACTCACATTCACTCATACACTACGGCCAATTTAGTTCATCCAAGTCACCTTTAGTGCACGTGTTTGGGCTGTAGGGGAAACCAGAGCACCTGGAGGAAACCCACGCCAACATGGGGAGAACATGCAAACTCCACACAGAAACGCCAAATGGCTGGATCCGAACAAGCAACCTTCTTGCTGGGAGGCGACAGTGCTAACCACTGAGCCACAGTGCCGCCACAAAGTGATCCTCACAATAACATACGGGTGTGCAGGCAGACATTAGTCAGAAAGGGAGTAGATACATAAATGTACTCAGGCCACTTTTCTTTAATGTAGCAAACTTTAATGTAGCAAAGAGGAATAGAGGATGGAAAGGAAAGGATTAGGGGAGAGTGAGATGAAGACCCTAACCAAGGGAACCTAACAGCAATCAATTCAACCTATCTGTTGTTTCATCATGGTTACATATCATTTACGCCACTTCAGTATTAATCTGGAGGCGTTACTTGCGTTCCTTCTGTGATGTGGAGAACTCTGTCGAGCTGATCTCACGTGGGCTTGCCGGTGGTCGGCTTGATCTCGTGAGGATTGCAGGAGCAGAGTCTGGTAGTTCAATTTTGAAGATTCTAAAGAAAGAGAAGTAAATGAGATCTGGACGTTTCAAACTGTCTGGTTACATCTGGCTGTCATCTCATTTTAGTCAGTGTCTGAGTCTCTCACTGTCCATAGAACTGCGGGACTGGACCTGAAGAAGAGCTTGAGCTGTCCAGAGCTGGAACGTAACTGAACTCGCGCTACAGCGCCACCTAAGAGAGTTTGAGTTGGGTTTTATCACTGGGTCACGCCGATCACTCGACGCAGAAGTATAAACCAGCCTTAAACCCCTCGATTTTGACAGAGGAAGCGAGCCGATGGCATATGTCCACTCCAGCACCTATATGTCCCATTGTGATGTTACAGCTCTTTAGTTCTCAAGTGCTCAAGGGTTTTTGGCACTGCATTTAAACCTATTCAGATGTCCCACCAGTAGTGGACACTTGTGTAATGTAATCAATGACATACATTGAAGGGAACTAGACGGAGGAAAGTTGATGGGGGTCTGGATGAAGACTCACAGGGACGTCACTAGCTCTATTGAGTGCATTGTGTCTGACATTGCATCTCTGAAATATGCAGTCTCTGCTTGCAAATCCAAGTCTGCATCCAGATACTGTCAGGAAAGTTAGCGAGTGAAGGGCATAAAAATTTGGACTGGTGGAAAGCCGGTTCTTCTGCACAACCCCCCCCCCCAGGAATGTTGGTGCACACACTATACCTCCACACATTTCTGTCCAAACAGCTTCCAAAAGTTGATGATAGGCGCCTTTCATATACTTACTAAGCAGAGAGTTTACTGAGATCATCTGTGAGTTCTGCGATGGGGGAGCTGGCTTCTTCATCTGCTGTATGCTCTCTCTCTTCTAGCTGATGGGCAGCCGGTGAAGGTGAAGCGTCCTTCAGGCGCTCGTCTCTTTCTTTCTCCACTCTGGTCTTCAGCTGAGGAAAAACCTCCTCAAATAAAGTCAGCCTTGCCTCATCCCCTTGCACTAGCACAGTGCCGGTAGTGTAGCTGGATATTTTGAGGATGAACTTGCTTGTGTCCAGCGTCTCATCGTGACATATAACAAATCTTTCTCCTTTGTCAATACGCTCTTGAACTACATGCTGGTATTTATGACGGATGGCTGATTTCCATTCAGGAATCAGCGAGGTGTAGAAAATAAGATCACTCTTGACTCTTCTCTCATTTTGGGAGGTGTAGTCGGCATAAAGAGTGTTGGGGTTTTCTCTTAGGATCCTGTCTTTGTGTTTTTTCCTGGCCTTCTCTGTTGTACAGTCGTTAGGGTAATCAATCTCTCTTCTCCGAGCTTGGACTCCGGTCTCCATGCTGATGGGTTCGCTAACTGTAGCAGAGCTGATGCTAACTTCAGACATCAGCTGCACTGACTGTGATGTGCGGTTTTAATGGTATCACGCCTGTGGTGTGTTTCAAATCTGTAGTTTTAGAAGAAATCAGCAGGAGTAGTTTTGCTTTAGTCGTCTTTCCTTTGCTAATACGCAGTTTCTAGAGAAAAGAAAATAGAAGGGTACAACAATTAGAAGAGAAATTGAGGTGTTTGCTGTAGTTTCCTAACGTGCAGTGACACTGAACGTATATCTTCAGAGGGAAGACAAAATACAAAGAGTTTTGATGATCACTTTCCTACTTCAAGCTTGAGTTTTCTGTGGTTACATTGTGTAATCAGACTGAAGGAAAATGAAAAATGACCATTTTCTAGGTCAATATTGCTAGAAGAAATGAGGCACGTACCGAAACCGTGACCTCTGTGTACCGTTACACCCCTATTTTTGAAGGTTGTGACTGACGTCAGCTGTAGTTTTGGGTTTCTCTTCAGGAATTCTGCTTGTTAACAGCAGTGTTCGTCAATAATTGTCAATCAACGCTTACTTAATCATTGAAATATCTCATTAATTTAACTTCAATAAAGTAAGTTCCCAGTATTCAAGACTAGTTTTTGAACTTGTTTGTTTGCCGCGATCATTAACCTCAAATTGTAAGTCAGGGCAGGCAGGAATCAATCAATAATCGATTGTCTAAAGTGGATACATTTTCCGTGTTGCGGTGCGGATTGTGAAAACTGAGGCTTTCGAAACCGATGATGCATTTTAGTCATGTGACCAATTCAGCGAACGCGGTGGACGACATTGTAAAGCAGGTGTTTTGGATGCTGTGTGTTTCGACAGCTTTATTAAAGATTAATGTCAGTTTGTAGATGCTCCATATTGCCTCTCTTCAGAGGACAGGGAATGTTTGCTGGGAGCTGTTGTTGTTCAGCGGCAGAAGCGGACCACAGTTGACACATTTTGCCGTAATGTTTCAAAGAGACGGAAAGTAAATAAACGGCAGGCGGATATGATGCAGGTAAAAGCGGCTTGCTTCTGTGCGCATGAGCAGTACATGAACGAAAGCATTTTCAGTCATTTCAAGAGCTCACGCTTAGATAATGCTCAACTGTGATAGCAGGCTTGGCATGCTGTCCCGGGAGAGAACCCTGAGCTCGGAGATAGATGAGCCCAAGGTTCCCGCCTGGTCAAAGAGCATTAGGAGGGATACGAGATCAGGTATTTCTCGAGAGCCCCCAATTCGTTATTATTATTATTATTTTTTTTTTATACTTTGAATATACTAAGAATTGATTCAGTATGTATGCTTTAAGCGCTTGGGACTGTTATTACAATAGGGGGGGGGGGATTTAGGCAGGATATTTATAGCAGTTTTGGAATGATCTGATAGGCTAGCTATTGATTTGCGATAAGGATCAGCTGTAGTCGATCATATCACGTGCTCCTCTCGAAAGGAGTTTGTGAAACTTCACTTAGTGTGCATGACGGAAAGAACAGGAAACGCTATTGTGGACATGGAGCGCTTTTAGAAGAAAACGCCATTTTCACATTTGTCCAGATTAGTGTAGACGTGACCTTAGAAATGACCACAACAGTAAAACAAGCTGATACTCGTGACGCCTTTATTTTTGTTCAATAAATGACACTGTGAGATGTCATGTGAGGTTGCTCATCTGAGCTTTAATCTTACAAATATTAAGACCTGCCAAATCCCATATAGATATTTTTTTTAATATGTCCTAATATGAAAATGCATGCATGTTCTCCCCGTGTTGGCGTGGGTTTCCTCCGGGTGCTCCGGTTTCCCCCATAAGTCCAAAGACATGCGCTATAGGTGAATTGGGTAAGCTAAATTGTCCGTAGTGTATGAGTGTGTGAATGAGTGTGTATGGATGTTTCCCAGTGATGGGTTGCAGCTGGAAGGGCATCGGCTGCGTAAAACATATGCTGGATAAGTTGGCGGTTCATTCCGCTGTGGCGACCTCAGATTAATAAAGGGACTAAGCCGAAAAGAAAATGAATGAATGAATGAAAATCCATGAAATGCAATAGGATGTCCTTGCTTTCTCCACATTTGATATAAATCGAAATGTATCTGTTTTAACTTAATAAAGTAACCATTCTTTCTGTCGTTTAACATTTACAGTAAACACCTATGAAGTGTGGCTTTTTACAATGTAGATTGTGTCAAAGCAGCTTAACATAAATGAATAACAACAGCTGTCAACCAAAATAAAACCTCAATTTCTAGAATATAATAAATAACGCAATCTTACTTATGGTAAATGTAAAAATAAATAAATGCAAGTTGCAATATTCCATAAATTTGCAAGACATTTAGATGTCATGTTGACCTGCACTCTCAAGACCATAAAACGTCTCTTAATAACCAACTGTTATGAAAGGATATGGAAATATATAGACAACACTATAAAACACATTTCAAGAACATTCATGACATAAAGAGTGAACAACAATGTGTGCGAGTGAGTTAATATTGAATAATAATTCTTTGGCTCTCGGCGAAGGCGGTCACACTTTTTTCCCTCTCCCTCCCATATCTCTCCTGGCTGGCTCCTCTAGTCTCGTCTTATTATATCTCTGAGGCTCTTCTTGCCCTGCTCTCCAAACGAATAAGGAATTATGGATTTGATCAACTGGTCTCTGAACGCAATGGACACCATCTTCTCAACGAGAAATAGGGGTTTGGGAGAAACCCATCCGCCCTGCGGGGACGTTCGCAGCGGGATATGTGATGGACGGGTGGGAGAAGTGGCGCGTCGTGTGCCTGGCTGCTCTGTCCCTGGAGGATATTCGGAACTTTGATAACAGGGTTTCTGCTGATGGGCTTATGCGGGGCCCTGGGGTATCGACGATTGATAAAAGCGGTCAGTGCGGCTCAAAATCCCACCAAGCTGGCCGGCTGGATTAAAACGACGGTGAGCAGAGTCGTTACAAACCAGACTGTGGCCTTGGACCGCAAATTGGAAAACATCGGGGTGAAACTAGCGGCTTTGCAACAAGATTTGGTCAGACTGGAGACCTGTGACGGACAGTAAATATCGGCGAAATTGCCAGATATTGAGCTAAATTTGGAAAAATGTTCTTCTCTTTCGGCTTCCCTGTGACTCTCCTGCCAGACGGCCTCGGCTGGAGACAAACAACTTCCCCAGGATAGCAAGATAAGGAGACACTCTGGATTCCTGTTCCCTGTTCCAAAGAAACCTGTTGAGACTCTACAGGCTTACACACACACACTCATACACAGCTACAGATAGACAATCACCACCTAGCCCCGCACCCCACGCCTTCGTGTGCTTTCACCCACCGGTGTGGGTAGGCAGGTCTGCGACCAGCGCTGTCTAGCAGCAGGACCAAATGGCTGCCGCCCTCATCGGACTATATCCACATCCCCTGTTCCCATCCCGTGTTGCGATGTTATGTCTATGTGCTTTGTTGCTGGGGCTTTTTTTTTCCCCTGATCCCACCCTGCCCTACTTTAAGGACAATGTAAAAGGGTTTATTTTTTTTCACCTCTCTCTTCAAAAATGTTTTCCTATTTCTATAAGCTACCTCTCGTCAGACCTGTCTTCCCCTGAAAAGTGTAATGTGGTCTGGGGGTGGGGTCCAATTTCCGCTGCATGTAAAAATGTATGTGACAAATCATCATCATCATCATAGTACATTCAAAAAGGATTGATTCTGTGTTTGTAAAAGTCTTAAGCTTCAGCGTTTTCAGCTTGATAAGTATTTCGGTGGGGCACATCCACACACAACTTTCTGTGAATCCCTTACAAAGACACACATGATCATACGTTTAACAGCGATATCCAAGTTACAACAATCCAACACAGCATTAGGGTTTCAGGGGGTAAACGTGACATCAAAAAACAGCACATGTAAGCGAAAAGCTCACCTCTTATAACACTGGTAGCTCTTTTTTCCCTCCCTCTGAACTGTTCTGCTGGACATCGGCGCTCAAATTTCTCTCACTTCGGTGTATTCATGAAGACGTATAACTGGCATTTCCTTTTATAGGAGCCGAGTGGCTAGGGCAGGGTGTAGTTTTGTACCGACAGTGTTTTCTCCATGCGTGCTGTGTGGTGGGTGTGTGCGCGTTTACACAAGCATGAGGAAATGGTGATTTGCTGTCTCCTTGATTCTCTGCCGTCATTGCCTCTGCACATTACACTCAGGTTTTTGAGAACTCAAGTCGCTGGATTGTATTTTGTATTATCCTAGTAGAGCATCTTTCCTGTTTGACTAGTAATGAGCCTCATAAGGTAGTGCTCTGCAATCGTAGAAAGAGAAACGAAAGTCAACAGTCAAGAACCTAAAATAGAGCAACATCTAATCATCTAAAATTGCTTGTTTTCCAAAGCAACCCGAAGTCATTGTTAGTAACAGGCGAGGATAGGAATGCTGTTGGTGGACTTCAGTCACCTTGAGAGATTTCCTTTGATCCTTTATCTTCGGGTAATTTGCTCTAAGGCAGTGGCTCACAGAAACATTCATTTCCAAACACCTGCTGTGAACAAGCAGATTCAATGAAGGAAACGAGAACAGAAACTAAAGCAGATTCACAGCCGCAACCATAGATAAGACGAACGTATCCCAAGTGAAAACAGAGAACACAAAACTGCTGAAAAGAGCATTTAAAACAGCTCTGCCTGGTACTGGAGCCTTTACTGGACTCCGGTTGAGGGCTGAGTTGTGCCCTGTACTGAACTGTGCTCAAGCTTCTGAGAATTACTCATAAGAACAGCGCTAAGAATTGACTTGAATAAAACAATCCTTAGCTCAAAAGTTACTTATGCATCTCACCATACTTTAGGTCAGGGGTGTCCAAACTCGGTCCTGGAGGGCTGGTGTCCTGCATATTTTAGTTCCAACCTCAATTAAACACACCTGAACCAGCTAATCAAGCTCTTTCTAGGTATACTAGAAACTTCCAGGGAGGTGTGTTGAAGGAAGTTGGAGCTAAACTATGCAGGACACCGGCCCTCCAGGACTGAGTTTGGACACCCCTGCTTTAGGTGAACTGTAGGAGTAAACCTTGAGTGTCAGGCTGATATGATTCACGACACTTTGCTCTCTCACAAACTGTATGACGTGGCTTAGCCCAATCACTGAATAGATTTCCTTCTCAAAAATATTCTCAAATACAGCTGAAAAGTCAAAGCTGAAACTTCACACACACGGGACATCAGAGACTTATTGTACACCTTGTAAAAAGGAGCATAATAGGTCCCCTTTAAACAGTTAAAAACCATGTGCCCCTCCAAGTAAAGTCATTACATACTGATACATTAACAACTCGTGAGTTGATGTTGGTCAAGTTGCGCTATTAAAATGAACACCATTTCTCACAGAGCGAGTTACATTTAGCGCACACTAAAGTGTCTATTAATACATCATTAGCAAACATGGACTAACAAGTAATTAAGGTAGCCATTATCCACTCATGTGTTGTAGTTAACGTTAGTTCTTGATTAGCACATGCCTTAACACATCATTAGTTCCTAATAAAGTAACTTTCCGTTTACATATTAGTACCTCATTATTCGTGTACTGTTGTCAAGTGTTACCATAATAACGTACGTAACATTACCTTCAAGTAAGTATTCCTTCTAATGATCTAGAGTTGAGTTTCATGCCTAAACCACGGATGTGTGAAGTAGACGAGTGACTGAATCATTCATTAGTCTTACGACGCATTAGTTTTCTTATCTTATTCTTAGTTATCACAAAAGCGCACATATTTAGTTGTATGTGATTAAATTGTTATGTTCAGGGGTGCCGCGGGGGGGGGGGGCACTTTAGGGCCCCCCAGAGGTATTATTAGGGGTCATTAAGATCGTATGTCACAACTGAGTAGGATAAACTTTTTATTCAATCAGAAAAATTGTGCATAAACTACGATGGAAAGACTTTTACTGAATAAATTCCAGTATGCGCAATAAAAAAACTCATGTAATTTAGATTGAACAGATCGTGTGATGATACAAATGTGCACGATGGGACGCATTAATGTACAAACCAGCGCTTCCAGCACATTGTAAAACATGTGAAATGTTGCTTTGGGTTTTTCTAAAACCCCTCAGCTAAAGTCTGTCATCACAGTGGTTCAGTAGTATTATATTATTATCACCTCCAGAACTGTCTAGAGCAGTGGTCCCCAACCTTTTGATCACTGCGGACCGGTCAACGCTTGACAATTTTACCGCGGACTAGGGGTTCGGAGGTTGCTAGGCGTCCATCAACCGTTTTTCTCAGAGGATGACAAGCTGACAAAGCATTGCTGCAGCTCTGATACAAGTTTTATTTATGGAGAAAATGAAAAGCTCTGTTCTGTGTTTGTCTGAGATAATTAGTCGACCGAAACGTGTATATTCCATACAAAGTGTAAAGCTGATCGGTCAGTTCTTGTCACGTGACTCGCGGCATTCATTCAACTGGGTACGTCTAAAAGGCGCGAGCGCATCACGTTCCTCCATTGGAAATAACGAACTTGCACGAACTCTAGAAAAGACGCGATATGCGAACGTCCCCTAAAAGGCCGCCGTCATTTGCGATGTCCAGCAGTTGATCTTCTTGCACAGACATGCTGAATTCACCTGATTTGTTGACAAATGGGTTGCGGATCCATTCCTTCACTGGGGCTTTTCCCCTTTAGCAAAGAAGCTTTCCAAAGACGTCTGTTTCTTACTCATTTTGCTGCTTGTGAGTTAAATTTGGCCGCTCAAGTGACCGAGATGCAAGCGAGAGAATACGCTCATTTTTCAAAATAAAGGATTGTTCAGACTCAGATAATAAATAAAACGGAAATAATTACAGATTTCCTCTGCGGCCTGGTACCAATTGATTCATGGACTAGTACTGGTCCACGGCCCGGTGGTTGAGGACCACTGGTCTATTCTCATGTGGACCTTCAGGTTCCCGTTGCGGTTGAAGCTCTTCCCGCACTGCTGGCAGCTGTACGGCTTCTCTCCGTTGTGAATCCTCATGTGGACATTATAGTTTCCTTGCTGGTCAAAGCCTTGTCCACAGTGACAGCAGGTGAAATAAAGTCAGATAATAAATAAAACGGAAATAATTACAGATTTCCTCTGCGGCCTGGTACCAATTGATCCACTGACCAGTACTGGTCCACGGCCCGGTGGTTCTAGAGCATCTGCGCTCCCAAAGAGCGTCTCACGTCTACAAAAGCCACCAAATGTTCAATGTGTTTTGTCTTCTGAACTCATTTATTATATAAGAAAAAGACTAACAGTGGTGCAGAAAACGACATTTTCCTATCTGATATTCGCCGCCATTTTATCAGGAAGCGACCATTTTGTTCTCTTTGACTCATTGTATTAAAACGCTGCTTCATTCGTAAATGTTATATACAATATATTCCAATTTTGCGCACAAATCTAATTCCCATCTTTGGCTATAAACGCAGCTACAGAGGAACACTTGGGTTTCTCTCCAGCGTGAGTCTTCAGATGGCGCTGCAGGTCTTTGTTGTAGGTAAAACTCCTCTGGCACTGAAGGCAGGTGAACGGCTTCACTCCCGTGTGGATCCTCATGTGCAAGCAAAGGTTTCCTTTCTGAGAGAATCTCTTCCCGCACTGAGCGCAGGCGAAAGGTTTCGCTCCGGTGTGAACTCTCACGTGGACGTTGAGAGCTATTGCGCTCTTGCATGTCACTCCACAGCGACTGCACATGAAGGGTTTGTCTGCGATGTGAGTCGACACGTGCCTGGAGAGCAGTTTTCTGTCAGTGAAAGTCGTCCCGCAGTAGTGACAGCTGAAATGGCTCTCGCTTAAATGAGTCTTCATGTGATTACTAAGGGTCAAGCGATATCTGAAGCTCTGTCCACACTGAGTGCACACCAGCGGCCTCTCTCCTGTGTGAGTCCTCATGTGGGTGGTCAGGGTGGGTTTGTGCTTGAATCTCCGTTCACACTGCGAGCACGAGTATGGTTTCTCCCCGGTGTGAGTTCTCATGTGACTCCTAAGACTTCCTCTTCGACTGAAACTTTTCCCACACAGCTGGCAGGCGAACGGGCTTTCTCCGGTGTGGATCCTCATGTGGATTTTGAGGCTTCCTTTCTGGGTGAAACTCTTCCCGCACTGAACGCAGGTGAACGGGTTTTCTCCCGTGTGGATTCTCATGTGGACCTTCAGGTTCCCGTTGCGGTTGAAGCTCTTCCCGCACCGCTGGCAGCTGTAGGGCTTCTCTCCGGTGTGAATCCTCATGTGGACATTATAGTTTCCTTGCTGGTCGAAGCCTTGTCCACAGTGACAGCAGGTGAAATAAAGTCTAGTCGCAGTCTTACGAGATCTTTTTTCGGAGGAGACAGTCCTTGTTTTACTTTGCAAACAAGTAAAGGATTCTTCTCCATTTATAAAATCACGATGTTGGTCAGTCTGTTCGGTCTCTTCGGCGAGTTCTCGACTCTCCTTTTTCAGCGCTATCAAGACTAACAGAAAAAAAACAAACAAACAAATATAAATTAACTGCAGTTTAATGCTACTGTTGACTTGTGGGTAAAAAAGTGACAATTTTAACACAGGGTATATACAGAAATCAGTGAAACTCAATACATTTTAAGAGTCTTTCCATACATTCTAATCCAGCAGGCGGCGCCTGTAAAACAGCAGGAATAACAGTGTTGCCTTGGTTACTGCAGCCAGATCTATCAGGACTTTATCAATTTCATAAACTAAAGAGGCCTCACGGTGGCGCAGTGGGTAGCACGATCACCTTACAGCAAGAAGGTCGCTGGTTCGAGCCTCGGCTGGATCAGTTGGCATTTCTGTGTGGAGTTTGCATTTTCTCCCCATGTTTGCGTGGGTTTCCTCCGGGTGCTCCGGTTTCCCCCACAAGTCCAAAGATGGTCTTCAAAGACATGCGCTATAGGTGAATTGAGTAAGCTAAAATTGTCCGTAGTGTATGTGTGTGGGAATGAGTGTGTGTGGATGTTTCCCAGTGATAGGTGGCAGCTGGAAGCGCATCCGCTGCGTAAAACATATGCTGGATAAATTGGCGGTTCATTCTGCTGTGGCGACCCCAGATTAATAAAGGGACTAAGCCGAAAAGAAAATGAATGAATGAATAAACTAAAGAGCATCCCAATACTCACAGATTAAATGCAGACAAACTTTAGCACACTGACACAAAATTAATGCCTTGTAAAATAGCATTTATGGCTTTTTAAGGGACTCTAAATTGACTGATCAACTTGTAAATACTTCCTAAAACCCAGCAGACACCCTGCAACAGGGAAAATAACCTAATTTATGTTAATTTATGCTAATTATGTATTTTTTAATCTTGAAATTTGGTCGCCATTACCAAAATGACCCCAACATTATTAAAAATATATATTTTTTAATCTTAATGAAGGCTGTACACAACTGCTGTCCTACGAGTCCATTTTGACCCACCAGCTGTAAAACGATTTTCACACGGATCGTGTTTGATATCATTTGAAATGTCTCAGTGCGACTGCTACAATGGTCTCATTCCCTCAGAAATAGACATAATCAAAACAATAGATATAAACTTCAGGTATCTTTAGAACCACTGCTAAGAGTGTGCCTTTACCTAGGGGGCTTCTGTTCGAATTACCAGTTGTTCCCTATAGGCAGTAACTCTTCAGATCTAACATGCCACTAAATGCCAATGCCTTTGGTTGTTCCACACATACCCCCTTCCCTGAAGGAGATTCTTGGTTTGACTATTTAAGGGAAAGTGTCAAGACGTTCGGGGCGATTCTGTAACCAGATCAGCCCGTAGTGTGGAGCTCTCATGCTCTATATTATGTATATTTTGAAGTCAGGCATGCATCTTTCGATCTATCTGTATTGATTGTTTATGAATTGACTGAATAATTGGCATAATACATATTTACCTGACTATTAAATTGTTATCTTTGAACGCATTCTGCTTACTCTGTAATTATTCATCCTGAGTCAGGTCAGTAGACGGACTAAAGTCCAGTTGAGATGGAGCATTGGGCACACTAACTGTATTTTAGGGATCCGACTGATCCTTGATAATGATTTAAGTGTACTTAGGTGGAAAAGGAGTTATTTCCGTCGAGGGCAACAAGGTGTTGCACGACTAACCTAGATAGGGTGCCTGACCCTTGTTTGAAAGCAATGTTCTAAATTAAGTGTACATGGGAAACCATGAGCTTGGCTAAACCAAAATTATTATAGAGAACAGTAGCCGGTTACATTTATAATAATGGCCTTGACCTCTGATTAGAAATTATATCGTCTTTACTCAAGGGTGTACATCTAAGGGGACTCATCAAAAATACTTTATAACGAGCAAGCATAGGAGTGGCCATCTAAAAGTATTAGTCAATTACTTCTGTTTAATAATCAAGACTGACGAGAGTGTGACCGTGAGGGACGCCATCGGCCGAGGCGATTCCCCCTGAGCGACCCGAGTGAACAAATGTAATGCGTTCAAACATTTATCCACATGATATATTGATATAATCTTCTTAATGTTTTATGATTGGAGTCAGATAAATTGAAAGATAAAAATATTAATATTCTAAAGCACCTCATATTAAAATTGGAGTCAGATATGAGTTAAAGTTCAGCTGAAACAACATTGTGCGCTGGAAAGGCCAAACACGCAGTGAACCTTCATCCACCAGTAGACACCTTCATTGGGCCAACTGGGTGGAACACACACACACACACACACACACACACACACACACACACACAATATGAATCTCCTGCTTTAACCTTTATGAATATTGTCTTGCTTAAATACTCCCTTTAGTCAAAAGCGAGTGTCCTCTGATTAAACACTGATGGAAAAACTCCACACTGATGAGGGAAAACCTGGACATTGACAGAGTTTGTGATGACGATGAGGTCGTTTCATCATGCTAAATAGATTTGAGGACTGAAATTAAATCTAGCTGCTTTATTTTAGAGGTCGAGTGAAGACTGGTCCACTCAAAATGTGTTGCTCATTCCAAATAAAATGAAAACCAACCTGTTTGTTCCTGCGGATCTTCATGTTTGACTCTGAACGTTCCTTCAATCTCCACGTCTTCACTCTCCTCTTTAATAGACGCCATCTTTATAATAGTGTGTCCCGTGGAGATCAGCGTTGCATATCCAGGATATTTTCTGAGGGTTTAGAAATGTTGTCAAGTTTAAAATGAGAATATTTAAGACATTTTTAAACATCTGAACTAAGTCTCCCACACAGACTGATCATTGTTAGAGGACTTGGACTATAGCATCAATGCATCTAGATTTATTTCTGTTCTCCTTTTAATTTCCATGACCTATAATTAATAAATAATTACTATATTTACAATATATACAGCATTTCGCTCGTCTGTCGCTACAATTGTCTAATGCTATTGGAGAGATTTTAACAGTGTTGATCATTTACACTCATTCATGGATCAAACCCACTGAACATTGGACTTCTGACAGACGTCCAAAAGACATCTATTATACCAACGGACGCAATATAGACTTGATATGCACGTCTGTCAGAGGTCTAATGTTTGGTGGGAATATGATGTATTATGAGGTAAACATTTTTCTCTGCTCTTATTGTTGCCTTTATATAATTTATGAAGACGAAAAAGAACCATGTGTGAATGTTGTGTACATTTTCACAGCAAAACAACACAAGGAAAGTTTGTGTTTATGTTTATGATACATTTACGTTGACCAGCAGGCATCATAATTACTGTCGTCGTCGTCATCATCATGTGATTAATAAATACGACGGTAAAACTTTAGTGAAACGAAACGCACCAAAACCATTTGGAAAACATTTACCTTTCTTCAGCCGAATAACAGACGCCATTTCGCGGCGCATAGACGTGGCGTCATATCGCCACAGCAAAACAAAAGTCCAGTTAACGCGCACAAGTCAACAAACGTTA
This sequence comes from Danio choprae, assembly GCA_903798125.1. Lineage (NCBI taxonomy): Eukaryota > Metazoa > Chordata > Actinopteri > Cypriniformes > Danionidae > Danio > Danio choprae. Next base: position 194,779 of record CAIGQW010053073.1, on the reverse strand, counting down.
TAAATAAAATTATATTAACATCAACGTGGGAATAAAAACTAAATCTGTACAAACGCACTACATCAAATTCACTGTAAAACTTACATGTGAACACATAACATTTTTCAATAGTTATAATTTAAAATTACGCTTAACCATTCATAACCGACAGCGCTAACCGGTTGAGCCACCGAGATTCGTAACAATAAAATGTATTTCAATTGTTTAATAATCTGAGTTGATTTTCACCTCATTTTCTTTGTGTATTTATAAAGATGAATTATCCGGATGCCATGTAAAATAGGGATGAAAAGGGACAACCGCTTGCTTTATCTGCAGTAAGCGTGTGAACTGGACTTTTATTTTGTTACGGTGCTATGGCTATGACGTCACACGGCTGCGCGACGGTCCTGCTTTTGTTGTAACTCGGCGGAAGAAAGGTTTGTGTTTTTAAACGTTTAATATTGAAATGAACCGTTCAATAAACGGCATTGTTTATGCAAGCGATATAAAAGCTGCTAATTATCAACGTAACGCCACAATAAAATACTGTCACCCATTAACATTAGCAGAGAAGGCGCGTCTCATTTCACTTCCTATAACCATGAATCGTTTTATAAAAGTGGCGAAACTCTGAGTTTATTAATCTGACAACTTTATTAATCCGTTTATTAATCACTTGCTGGTCTAAACGATTGTGAACGCAACGAAAACAAAACAAAGAGAAGTGCTATTCAAATGACAACTCATCACATACTTATTATTAATTATTATTTATTTATTTGTTTTGTAGTACACTTAGCCCAATGACAACATTTCAAAGCTTTGAATTTACCACAGGATGGAAACACCTGCTTGTCAAAAGAGCGTTCAATAACTATATATAAAAAAAAAAATATATATATATATATATATATATATATATATATATATATATATATA
>CAIGQW010053073.1:94012-127567 GCA_903798125.1 Danio choprae | reverse complement strand
ACATATATTATGCCTTGAGAACTTACATATATTATGCCTTGAGAACTCAATTTACACAGAAAAAATATGCATAATTACTTGGATAATAAAAAACGACGTCATACTAAATAACAGCAATACTTTTACCAGTCTTAAAAGTCCACAAACGAATGGAATCGGTTCATTTAGACACTTTTAAAAACACAAACCTTTCCTTAGCCGGATCAAAAACACACGGCAGCGCCGCGCAGGCTTGTGACGTCACGCAGGCAGACCAAAATAAAAGTCTTTCTCAGCGCCAAAGCTGTGCATACAAAAACACGCGTGTAGTTTTCAATTCATTCGCGGCATGCACACACGTATCTCTACATTCTAGATGCAGTAAACAGAGGGCATGATTTAAAGAATCTGCGTTTATGTAAAGTTCAGTTGCCCGTAATGCAGCAAACAACGTCTTGCCCACCACCGTCAGTAAACGGCAGGAGGAGAGGTCGCCAAAGAACTTGCGCCGCGCTTCAGTTGTTATTCGTTGCTGGAAGATGCCCTACAGTGGTCTCAGAAGAGGGTCGTCTCGCTTCTTTATGTAGAACCTAAGACTCCTTTTCACAGCGAAGGTAAAGTAGGACGTAAAATAAAAGCCTAGTAATGAGTTCAGGGAGTGTCAATTAATAGAAACAATAGTTTCGTTTTTACCCCCCCCCAGAAACGTTTTCAATCGTTTGATTCAGAGCTCTAATTGCACAAAAGCAAGATATAATGGATTAAACTTTATTTTCCAGTCATCCCGGTTGAGTTCAGCCCTGACAGTTTTACAAAACCAAGCTAAATGACTCTGAATATGTTCGGTAGTTACATTTGTTGCATATGTATAAAATATGAATATGAACACAATATCATGTTTAATAAAAGGTATAAAATATTCCAAAAGAAAATGATTGTTTAATTTTACAAATGTTCAAAATATACATTTGTATACATTAGTGCTGTCAAACGATTAATTGCTATTAATCACATCCAAAATAAAAGTTTGTACTTACACAATGTGCCCAGATAGCACACATGCGTCGCCGAGACGTCTGCTGGACATCCGCGTTTACATCTGGGAGACGTCTTATTTAGGGCGTTTGCTCATCTGGAAAACGTCATATAGACGTCCTTGTCAGACAATCAAACAACATCTATGCGACGCATCGCAGATGTTCATTATGTTAGGTCTGTGAGACATCTTATATATGTAGCATAGACGTAGTTTATTATTTTATATTTAGACATTCCCTCATCCATACTGCTATCCCTTCCAGCTGCAACCCATCACTGGGAAACATCCACACACTTTCATTCACACACATACACTACAATTTAGCTTACCCAATTCCCCTATAGCGCATGTGTTTGGACTGTGGGGGAAACCGGAGCACCCGGAGGAAACCCACGCCAACACGGGGAGAACATGCAAACTCCACACAGAAACGCCAACTGACCCAGCCGAGGATAGGACCAGCGAGTAGTAGTAGTGTTTCAATCAAAGGTTGTTCGAACAGTAGGAACGTTTGAGGCCTTGGTTGATTGCAGTTAAAGGGACAGTTCACCTAAAAATGACAATGATATCACTCTCCCCGCACACGTTTCAAGTATTACTGTGTTTCCTACTATGGAAGTCAGCGGTTACGGATTTTCAGCTTTCTTCAAAATATCTTCTTTGGTGTTCAACAGAAGATTAAACTCATGACGGTTTATAACCACTTGAGGGAGAGCAAATAGTGAATCCATTTTCATTTCTGGGGGAGCTGTCCCTTTAAGCAAAATCCTTTCGCTGAGTAAGCTTTGATTTATACTCCTTATAGGAAGTTAGTGACCATTTTTAACATTCATTCATTTTCATTTCGGCTTAGTCCCTTTATTAATCTGGGGTCGCCACAGCGGAATGAACTGCCAACTTATCCAGCATATGTTTTAATGCAGCGGATGCCCTTCCAGCTGCAACCAGTCACTGGGAAACATCCACACACACTCATTCACACTCATACACTACGGACAATTTTAGCTTACCCAATTCACCTATACCGCATGTCTTTGGACTGTGGGGGAAACCGGAGCACCCGGAGGAAACCCACGCCAACAAGGGGAGAACATGCAAACTCCACACAGAAACGCCAACTGACCCAGCTGAGGCTCGAACCAGCGACCTTCTTGCTGTGAGGCGAACGTGCTACCCACTGCGCCACCGTGAGGCCCCCATTTTTAACAACTTGAACATATTTTACCAACGTGAAATCTATGTATACTTTTGAACAACACGTTGAATATCAATTCTTTGTATAGCTGAGGGTCTTTATTAGTCTAGTGCCCGTTTAGATGCCTCGTTTTGTGCTCGAGCTACTGAACAAGGACCCTGCCGGACACTAGGGCTGCACATCATATGGTAAAATTATCATTATCACAATAATCATACATGCCATACATCACAGACAAGTGTGATAAAATACATTTCATTTATGCATTGCTTACTTTAAATTTGACCAATCAGATAGGGCCTTACTATATTTAGCCCCTTGAGGTTTCCCCCACAGCCCAAACACATGCACTATAGGTGAATTGGATAAGCTAAACTGGCCGTAGTGTATGAGTGTGTGTGAATGTGTGAGTGTATGGGTGTTTCCCAGTACTCGGTTGCGGCCGGAATTGGCATCCGCTGCATGAAACATATGCCAGAGTAGTTGGCGGTTCATTCCACTGTGGCGACCCCTGATAAATCAGGGAATAAGGTGAAGGAAAATGATTGAACGTTGTATCGTGTAATATCATTATGGCAAAAATCATGCAGCCCTGATGGACGCCTAGAAGTTAAGTTTGGATTCTTGCTTTTTTTTGCTACCTTAACAGATTGTCTGAACACACCCTGCTGAAGCGACTCACGACACTATTATAAAGATGGCGTTTATTAAAGAGGAGAGTGAAGACCTGAGGATTGAAGACACATTCAGAGTCAAACGTGAAGATCCAGAGGAACAGACAGGTTGGTTTTCTCAAAGCTGAACTCTCAAGTGTGTCTCTGTAGAGCAGGGGTCACCAAACTTGTTCCTGGAGGGCCGGTGTCCTGCAGATTTTAACTCCAACCCTAATCAAACACACCTGAACAAGCTAATCAAGGTCTTACTAGGTATACTTGAAACACCCAGGCAGGTGTGTTGAGGCAAGTTGGAGTGAAACCCTGCAGGGACACCGGCCCTCCAGGACCGAGATTGGTGACCCCTGCTGTAGAGAAAGGGGATCATTGGAAATGTAGGACTTTCAGAAATTCACAATATAAATGCACACCAAGCATTACATTTAAAAAAAATAAAGGACCAATTTGTATTAATACCTTTTGAAAACCACTTGGGTTGTCCTGTGATAAAACAAACTGATATTTAATCATTTATAAAGAGTTCATTCATTATTATTATTATTTATATGTACTTTTTTTCTTGTAACCGGGAAAGAGTAAGTCATCCTGATGTAAAATGATGACACAGCAGTTTGTGTGCGGATCATTGGAATGTAAAGTGGACCTGTTATGCTGAAATCACACATCTTTCAAAAGGTACATCTGTCGACGTGGCTGCTACAGTAATGAAAACGTCACAGGGTATCAGTTAAGGTTAAAAGCGGGCCATGTATGTTTGATTTGATATGGTGGAATCTAAATATTAGGTCAATAAAATTCTCACTGTCCTCATAAAGTCTGTCTTAAATGGATTTAAACGAAGACAAAAGCATTAACCTGAGTTAAAATAAAAAATAATCCTGTTTTAACACACCTTACTGGTTTAATTCTCAATATTGGTACAGCTAGATGTAATGGAGGCCAGCTAGTGAAGTGCTGTACAGGTAAACCTCACTCATCTGACGTCTAAAACGCTAGAGGCCATGGTCTTTAGCCTCTCCATGCGAAAAGTCGCCGGTTCGATCCCAGCTTGAGGCGGGTTCGGTGGTTTAGGGCCGGCGGGGTTACATTGGTGCCGTGACCCGGATGGGAGTGAGGTTTAGGGGGGTGAGTGTAATGGAGGCCAGCTAGTAAGTGCTGTGCAGGTAAACCTCACTCCTCTGACCTCTAAAAAAAGTTGCTTTAGCGACATATGCTAGAGGCCATGGTCTTTAGCCTCCTTGTTTAGACTCCCATGCGGAAGGTCGCCGGTTCGATCCCAGCTCGAGGCGAGTTCGGTGGCGTAGGGCCGGTGGGGTTTACATAGACACTGCCTACATGACAGCTTTTGGAACTTTATTTACTTTTTTGTTATGCTGAACTCTAAAGTGACTACCAACTGGACAAACGATTGGCCTTTGAATAGTGTTGAGGACCGTATGGAGCCCTGGAGAGAAAAAGGTTGAGAAGCTTCATATATTCAGCCATGGTGTCGTTTCTCAAGGGAGATTCAACAGCGTGAAAAGAGGTTAAAGAGCCTATAGACAGGAACAACTACAAATAAATGAACTATTGTTTTAGTGGCCCTATGTCTCAAAGAATGAGCCCTCTGTTATTGCCTCGTATAGACAAAATAACTCACGATGCCTTCATTGTAATCACAAAAAAGCTGGGCAAGATGATATATTGTACTCATCTAGTATTGTTCATGCTTACGTTGATAAGAACACATTTATACTTAGTCATTTAGCAGACGTGTTCGATTAATTTACACTTTGTCACTTAGAATAACACAAGAAAACTCCATTTAAACACACGCGAATCGAATTAATTCTGCATTTCTGTTGATTGCTGCATATTCATTCATTTTTTAAAGCATTCTGTGTACAAATTTTGTTTGCAAAATGACAGTTGAAAAGTATTAAAACGTCGGAGTGTAAATGTTCCTGACCCCTGCTACTACATGTAGACGTTTGGCTTGAGATGACTGCTCTTTCAGACACAATTTAACAGATGCCCTCATCAGGTCTTCGGACTTTTAATTTGGTTTGTCAATATGACGTCATAGATAGGCGCCGCGCTCCCGTGTGCGTGTGAGAGATTCTACCGAAAAGGTTTGTGTTTTTATGTCTTTAAAGTGTCTATATCAAGCAGTGCACACAGCTTTATAGTTCCGTCTAGAAACGCGGAAGCATACATCACACACGTGCACTCACACGTAACAGAAAATGTTCGCTTAGCTCCCTTTATCCCGCACTGGCAGCTGTTGTTCAGCTGACGAGCTTTTCGTAGCGCCGAGTCAACTGAATCGGTTGCTTTGTAAAACGATTCAGTGATTCGAAGAGCTCGATTCACCAACTCTGACCATACTAGCGAATCTTGTGAAAACGATGCATGCGGTAGATGTATCATGATGATCTAACATTGTTCTGTGTACTGCATACAGTTACTCTCCGAACATATTCGTCTATTTACTTAAAAACAAGTTGTTTACCTACCAAATACAGAGCTTATATCACTAATAAATTTGAGAAAAAATAAAAACATGGCTTGATGTTGTGGCTACAGCGCAGTAATGCTACTTTTACCACCCAATCAGTAAACACGTTGACGGAAGTGGTATCAATGAAGCTTAAACTACAATTTATACAAATTATAATGTGTTATTTGAATAAGTTAGTTTTGAGCATTTTAGTGTCAATTGGAGATGCAATCTGAGCTGCACGCAATGCTTTTTAATGGGCTCGCCTAACCCTATTCCTCACAGTGACGTCACTAGCTCCATTCGGTGCATTGTGTCTGACATTGCATCTCTCAGCTTGCATCATAAAGGCAGAATCCAGATGCTGTTGGATAATTTGGCAATTTACAGCTATTACAGTTATACTATTAGCTACTGACTGAACAGCGACTAGTTAAGTTCGGAGATTTAGATTGGATTCATTACTCATTTTTCTCATTTTACACATGACAGAGTCCCAACCAGGAAAACCGAATGAACTCGACGTAATATTAGATCAAGATGGCGTTTATTAAAGAGGAGAGCGAAGATGTGGAGATCGAAGAAACATTCAGAGGTAAACATGAAGATCCTGAGGAACAAACAGGTTGGTTTTTACTCAGTCATTTGATCCTTTATTCTGCTCTACATAATGCAGACAGACATAAGTCATTTTTAAAAAGGTGACATGGAGCGGGGCTTATGCTGAATCACACGACCAGACCAATAATAATGCTGCCTTCGAGCGCACCTGAGAAGATCCTACCTTCAGCTTAAACTTCTGTCTTACAAATTATTACATCAAAAAACGTATTATTAAAAATAGTACCAAAGCAGCCAAAACAACTATGTTGTGTTGCTTCAAAACGCATTATCTGCTTGTAAATTGAAAACTGTTCGTTTATGTTTAACAATGAAACTATATCCAACAAAGACATTTATTTTTACAAACCGAACAGTTATTAGGAAGTCACTGCAAGATTAACTTTTCATAAAACTCCCTCAATTTTACTCCAAAAAACAAAATGAACCGTTGACATTGTCTTGCTTTCAGTTAGACTGTCCATAAAGTCCTGATTGGTTTGATCTGATATTTACCAAAACCCTAGAACTGCCAGAAGTCACTTATTTTATGAAAACGACACATTGTTTCAAGAGTTCACACTTAGCTGATGATTGGTTATGAAGCGTGTTTGGCTCATGCTGTCCCGGGAGAGAGCCCTGAGCTCATAGATCCTCGAGCCCGGGGCTCCCTCCCGTGTGCAAGGCGAGAGGGGAGTTTGAGCTCAGGTAGATCTGGAGAACTCCCCTGCTGTAGTAGCTAATGAACAGATAGTGATCGCTCTTGAGATGACTACTCACTAGGAGCACGTCTATGATGGCGGATTAGTCAATTAACTTAAGTTGCATGTTTTTGGACGGTGGGAGGAAACCGGGGAACCCGGTGGAAACCCACGTGAGCACGGGGAGAACGTGTAAACTCCACACAGAAACGTCGGCTGGCTTGGTAAGGACTAGAACCAGTGATGTTCTTGCTGTGAGGCAACAGTGCTAACCACTGGGCCACCGTGCCACCCATCTAGGAAAGGAGGAGTAGGGGTGGAAGGGGGGATTCTTCAAAACGAAGATGGCTGTGATGTGAAACTCAGGGTATTTATAGTGGCTTAGGAATCGTCTGATTGGTGAATCCTGAATTGGATAATGCGGGACCAGCCGCAGCAATCATAAGCACGTGATCCTCTCCAAATTAGTTTATAAATAAACTTCACTTAATGTAATACTATGTTTATTTATATATGCAAAATTCTAAGAATAGCTGTTAATTGATACAGAACAGCTTGGCTTTACAACAAATATAACGAATATGTCCAAATGTCTACAATTACTATTCAATTTTCTTCAATGCTACAGGCGGACAATTTTCATACTGAAAAGTTTACCGCTTTTCTGGGAATCCTCTCAGTTCTGGATGTAACATTACATCGAAGGTGGACGAGATTAGGATTAGGACAGGTGTGTCAAACTCATAGGAGAGCCACAGCCAATCCTGCTCCAACACCTCTACCTGTAGATAAGCCTGAAGGACTTGATTAGTTTGATCCTGTCTGTTTAGTTAAGGTTGAAGCTACATTGTGCAGGGCTGTGGCCCTCCAGGACTGGAGTTTGACTTGTTTCAAAAATTGCATACAAATTCATGCCCATCCATACATACCAGGTATGTAAGTGGCGCATGTGTAGTCACTCATCAGATTGTCGCTGAAGAGCCAGCACCCAGATGGGGGACCCTATGGAAAGTGTCATAACACTGAACCAGTTATGAGTTTGGGGTGTTTGTAGCCAAGCAAGTAGCGTGAGCATAAACAACAATTACCAATGGTAACCTTCTATCATCCCTGAGGCCAGAATTTACCAAATGGGAAGTTAATTTAACTTCAAGTTACTATGACCGTATGTTGGGAAAATGTTTTAGACCAAAAGGGGAAGCTGTAAAGGCCACAGACAACCCAGAAGGGAGATGCTTGTGGCAAATTACACATATGGGCTTCACTACACACCCTGTTATGACTAAGGAAACTACATGGAGAGGATTCGATCAGAGGGAAGATATGGATTTACCCAATTGGGGAGGTTAATTACAGGCAGAATTAACTGTAAAGCGAATATGAACTCCCTTGGGCTCACCGACTGGGGAACTTGACTAGCAGCTCTGTAGACTGTTAGTAATGCCCAGGAGAAGGCAATACTCCTTGTAGAGTGTGCTCCCTCACCAAGGGGTCACACATCACCTTTTTGACTGGTACATCTCTGCAGGCCCCTGAGAAATCACAAGAGAACAACTGTTTTCTGGACACTTTGTAGTGCCATGCTTGATCCTCAAACTGTAGGAATGGTCTGTGACATGGTAAAATCTAGACATGGAAGTATGCTACCTTCTAGCATCTGAAAGGCATCTGGTGTAAAGAGCAATTGAAAATGTGCAGGTCTGGGATTGGGCTTAACCCAGTGCTTTTCCTGGGTAAGATGATGTACGAGCTGTGAAACCTACACCTCATCTCGACTGGAGGGACAGCTCAATTGCATCCTTCATCAGTTCATCAGTTTGCTCTCACTAGACTGGGGCAAGATGTAATACATGCCCCTAAACTTGGGGAACATTTGGTGAACTGAACCAAATGGTCAAGTTGGATCATTAGAATAAGCCTACAAGAAGGTCTGGGCAGCGGTAGCCGTGTTGACAGAGCCTGAACAAGCGACGTTTGACTCGGGAGGCAGAGCATCCTGAAAAAGAGGGAGTGAGAGCAGTGTCCCTCTCACTCAACTCCCTAGTTCATGCATCTGCATACATAGAAACATAATTTGAGAAAACAGAGAATTCCCTCTCTCCAGACACTTCCTCCAGCTTCTCCGGGGGATCCTAAGGCATTTCCAGGCAAGCAGGGTGACACAGTCCTGTGTTTTCACCACCTTCTGGTGGGATAAGCCGGGGAACACCTCCCTAGGTAGACGCCCAGGAGGCATCTGAAACAGATGCCAGAGCCACCTTAATTGACTTATCAATGTGAAGGAGCAGCAGCTCTACTCTGAGTTTATCCCGGGTGACAGAGCTCCTCAGATCTCTAAGGGTGCACCCTGCCACCTTATGAAGCAAGCTATTTCAGATGATTGTTTTTGAGATCTTGTCCTTTCGGTCTCATGACCCAAAGCTCACGAACATAGGTGAGAGTAGGACTGTAGATTAACTGGTAAATTGAGAGCTTTGCCTTTTGGCTCAGCTCCTTCCTTATCACAACAGACTTGTACATAGACTGTATTATGATTGCCACTGCACCAATCTGTCTTATCAATCTCACATTCCATACTTTCCTCTATTGCGAACAAAACTTCAAGACAATTTAACTCCTCCACCTTGGATAAGGACTCTCCTCCAACCTGGAGATGACAAGCCACCATTTTTTCAGTTGAGCACCATGGCCTAGGACTTGTAGGTGTTGATTCCAATCCCTGCTGCGTCACACTTGGGCACGTTGAAGGCCCACGTCTGGTGGAGCCAACAGGACAAGATCATGTGCAAATAGCAGAGACGAAATCCTGTGGTCCCCTTCTATTATCTCTATTTTAAACGTCACTTAATAAAAAAAATGTATGATTCTCCAGAACTGAGCATCTCTAACTTGACTTGTTTTTGATGAGACGTCTTTGGTAGCAGTCAAAATGGACCTAAACCTAGTAAAGAGATTCTGAGAAACTGTCTAGCATCTTTAAACACTTTTTACTGGGTCATTTCCCTCTGCTTTGTGGCATTAATCTCAGTCTAAATCTAACCTTTCTTTCCTTTTTTTGCCTTAGAGCTGATGCTGCCGAAAGAGGAGAGTGAAGACTTGAATAACACTGAAGATAAATATCTAAATGAGGAACATAATTATAGCACTGTGGTAGACAAATCTTTGAGTTGCGCACAGATTGAGAAAATGTTCTCGCATAAAAGGGTTCGACCGAAAGAAAGCAGAACTCCTGTCACTTGCAAACAGTGTGGAAAGAGTTTCATTCGAAACGGGAGCCTTAAAATCCACATGAGAGTTCACACTGGAGAGTGTCCGTACACCTGTCGACAGTGTGGAAAGAGTTTTACTCAACAAGGAAGCCTAAAAGTCCACATGCGAATTCACTCCGGTGAGAGAACTTTCATCTGTCAACAGTGTGGCAAGAGTTTCAGTCAGAAAGGTAGCCTTAAAATACACATGAGGATACACACTGGAGAAAGCCCGTTCACTTGCCGAGAATGCGGGAAAAGCTTCTCTCGAAAAGCATGCCTTGAAAGCCACATGAAAGTTCACACCGGAGAGAAGCCGTTCACGTGCACTCAATGTGGAAAGAGTTTTACACGTAAACCCTCCCTTGACGGCCACATGAAGGTTCACTCAGGAGAGAGTCCGTACGTCTGTAAAGTCTGTGACAAGAGCTTCTCGCAAAAAGGAAATTTTAAAGCTCACATGAGAATTCATACCGGAGAGAGACCGTTCATCTGTGGGCACTGCGGAAAGAAATTCAGAGGTAAAGTAAATCTCAACTACCACGTAAAGATTCACTCAAGGGAGGACTGTTTCGTATGTCATCCGTGTGGAAGAAGTTTCGCAAACAGCGTACGCTTCAAAAAACACTTATCACTTCATGCCACAGGCGAGCTTTTCACATGCGTTCAGTGTGACAAGGGTTTCCTCTCTGATAAACGCCTGAAACGCCATTTGGAAACTCATTCTGGAGAGAAAGTGCCGCGCTCTGAATGTGGAAAACGTTCTGGGAAAAGGAGAAAGCGTCAAAATTACCGCTCACGATGAAAGCTATTTAATTGTGGTCAGTGTGAATAAAATGTGTTTCGATGCCAAACTCAAAAGATAGACCTGAATATTCAAATATTATCAAATGTTCTACAGTTTCAACTGCCTTTCATTTAATGAGAGACTGCACAGGCCATCATTCTGTACAAGGAATCTGTTGAAGCTCATCTGCAATCCACTTCTAGATGCAGAATATCAGTCTATGACACAGGGGTCAAACTCAGTTCCTGGAGGGCCGCAGCTCTGCACAGTTTAGTTCCAACCTTGATTAAACACACCTGATTAAACCTATTGAGTCCTTCGGGCGTGTTTGAAACCTACAGGTAAGTTGGCTCTATACTCTGCAGGGCTCCGGCCCTCCAGGAACTGAGTTTGACACCCCTGTTGTAGATCATAAGAACCTGTAGTGCATTAACTGGTGAAGTTTGTTGATGTACTTCCAACTGAAACTGAATATTGAGTAGAGGGCGGGGCTTTTTTGTGCATCATTCCCTCATAGCAAACTAATGGTAAACGAGGGTATTAATACGCAGTTGCTATGGATGCCCTCAGTTTGACGTCACCAGAAGGACCACCACTCCAAAGTCGTAAGCAAATAGTCAGACTTTGAGGAGACATATCAATGACTCAGTTGACTTGCAGAATTTTACCACCCTCTACTGTGATTGCACCCATTTGAAATATTATGGAAGAAATCAAACAAGCCCAACAAACAAAGCCAGCCTCTTTAGAATGTCCTACAGGCAAGGTGCAAGTTTAAGCCAGTCTTCAGTACTGAATAATTCAGTCTGTCTACACCATAGGTCTCAAACTCGATTCCTGGAGGGCCGCAGCTCTGCACAGTTTAGCTCGAACCCTATTAAACACACCTGATCAAACCTATTGAGTCCTTCAGGCTTGTTTGATACCTACAGATAGCTGCGTTGAAGCAAAGCTGGAACTAAACTCTGCAGTCCCCCAGGAACTGAGTTTGACACCCCTGGTCTATGACATAATTGTTTACTGACTTGGTAAAGAATACACATTTCTAACACCGCTTTACAAAAAAATGTAAGTAAACCCCAGAGTATACAGCCAAACACTTGGATTTACTCAACAGGGCAAATCAGTGAATGATTGTGAGCCCTTAAAAGCACCAATGGGAGTGAAAAAGTCAGTCATATGTTGGTCTACTGACCAAGTGCAAATTAAAGAACAACACATTTCTATAATCAACATTGAAATACACAGAGCACAACACAAGTTAACCAACACCGTGTCCTAACAACATGCGACGCAACAAGATTCCATCAACATCCAATTTGTCTCCACCAAACGCGACATGACAGAAACATTTAAATACATTTCAATTTCAGGATCTGAGGTGAACTATCTGCTGCTGCTTTCAGTAGTATGGCAATAAATGTCACGTAAAATGGTACTTAAACTCACATTGGTAGCATTTAACACTGAATGACGCCCATAACCAGTACCTGAGGTGATCATTGTCATAGTAGTTTACGATGTTGTTCCGTCGCGACATTGCGGACATCGCTGTCGTGGAGGGTTAGGAAAAAACTCATTTTACCATGGTAAATATACTTTTTGTTGTGTGTCGCGTGTTGTTAGAACATGGTGTAAGGCTGCATTTACACTGCAGATCTTGGTGGTCAATTCCAATTTTGTGACTGTATTCGATTTTTTTATTTATTTTTTGATGCATCTTTTAAAAGTGACTCGTATCCAATGTCCAAACTAAATTGGCCGTAGTGTATGAGTGTGTGTGAGAATGTGTCAGTGTATGGGTGTTTCCCAGTACTGGGTTGCAGCTGGAAGGGCATCCGCTGGGTAAAACGTATGCTGGGTAAGTTGGCGGTTCATTCCGCTGTGGCGACCCCCGATTAATAAAGTGACTAATCCGAAGGGAAATGATTGAATGAGTAGCGTCCTTCAGCACTGTGTTATTTCTCACTTTCATTTTGACCCTCACTCTGAATTTTCAAGTTGATTTGTTATAGTTTAATTAGTTTATGAGAGAAAAGTTCACAATTAGCCGCCTTCTCTTAATCCACACTTTCTTTTAACAGTACAACTAAGCATTTTAATGTGATTTCTATTCATATGTGAAGTATGCAATAGTTTTCTACTCTTTAAACGGCAAACGTAGTGTTCGCGCTCACTCTCTCTGCTTAAAGGCATTAACTTGTGCTTTGCGACAGTATAAATCTATATATATCTTTGTATATCAGTATATATCTTTGTATATGAGATTTAAGATTTAAGACGCATGCAGACCTCGTTGACGTCATTCACTAACGTTTTGAACGACATACAACTTGAATTGACCGGTGAAAATCCGATCTACACTGCAGACACGAAGCCACATATCCGATTCATATCAGATAAAATTCCACATATAAACGAGGCCTGAAACCGATGTGAGTGAATCGATTTCTTGTTTAAACGTACGCGCATGGGCAAAAAAATTAATAAAAAATGGAAATGGGTCTGTTGAACCATGCAGTGTAAATGCGGCCATAGGGTCCCACACAGCCAGAGCTAAGAATTATCCTGTGTCTGTAATGTACTAACAACATGGGGACAAAATGGGGTGAGACGTATTCATTTCATTTTTGACTAAGCAACGGCCCGAATTCTTGCCTAAAATGAAACTACTAATGCGCAGTAAGTAAGGTTAGCTGCACAAACAACCATCTATGCCTTTTCAGTACATTTCTTTTATTCAACTGAAATCCTTTTACGTGTTTTATTTGTGTATAATGTTTTATTTCAGCACCAAAAGATATCATAAGCTGTTAGTAAATCTGATGGAGCGGTCCCTTTTAACCCTCACTATAACGTGTCCTTATGTTTCTGCTTTGGTTGTCTTTTCCTCTACACCTAGTGTTTCTAAACGTTTCGATTTCTGTTAAATAAATGGTTGTTTGCAATTAAATCCTCTACTTTCCTTTTGTCAAACAAGTGGCGACAACTCTGTCGGTATCATGCACATTATAGGGTTTCATCTCTGTGTCTGCAACAACAGTAATTATAAATTAAAGCTGCAAGCAGCCATGAAAGGGACCTCCCACCCGGGCTCACCGCAACCCGGTGGCCTATGGATGACAGAGAACAGCGGGCAATAATAATTTAAGCCAATATATATTAAAATATATCCGATTTATGCCAAACTTCCTTCTGTCAGCAGGTGGCGCTATGACTGAGACTCAATATTGGCATGTGGATGTCTTCAGGAGAGGAATCTCATCGAATCTGTGCATTTTCAGGCAGATCAGATATTGTCTGGTTGAGTTATAAGTGCTTCCTCCTCCATGGCGAAGCATTGCACTTTCTCAGTCCGCCACGGACACGCCCCTCGACGAAAACTCTAGATCTTCACCATTTAACCTCACAAAGGCCTTTGTGCTAAAGTAATGAAACATGGATTCGATGTGATAAAATTTGTAGGAAGAGATTGTTCCACTGTAAAACATGTCACTTCCTGTTGCCAGCAGGTGGCGCTATATCTGTATCTGGTTATTGGCATGTAAATGTGTTCAGGTCAGGACTGTTATCAAACATATGGATTTTGAATCAGATCAGACAATGTATGCCTGAATTATAACAACTTCCTGTTTTGTGGCGAAGCGTTAAAGTTTGAGAGGCCGCCACGGACACGCCCTTCGACGAAAACTCTAGATCTTTGCAATTTAACAATCGCCAAGGCCTTTAGATGACAATACCCAATTGGTGTTGATCTGATGAATTCCATACGAGGAGGGGTTCAAATACCACGCCTGGAAATGGCAAAAACTGCCCTTTTTCACCAGAGGAAGTTAAAAATATCCGACTTCCTGTTGGGTTTGAGATTTCACTTCAAGAGACTTTTTTGTAGGTTTCGGCATGTTTGATGTGTGTGCCAATTTTCGTACGTGTGCGTGAAACGTAGCTCGGGGGCCGGTCCGTCAAACGTGCATAGGTGGCGCTGTCGAGTCATTTTGCGACACCCACTTCCGAAACCTATAACAGATGTAAATGTACACCACTTCTGGGCCGTGTGCAAAGTTTGGTGAGTTTTCCAGCATGTTTAGACCCTCAAAATCGCGATTCATTCCGGAGAAGAGTAAACAACACAATTCCAAAAGGGCCTACGCGCCCCTTAGGTGCTCGCGCCCTAATAAAACTGCTGAATATATCTCTAAACTACATCGCTCAAACACCCCACACAAGAACTTAAAACAATATAAATATAATACTATATGCATATTATTGTAACTAATAGGCCCATCACAAAATAGGCTAAATGAACAGAACACCTCCAGAGATGGTTTCAATTCACTTTCCCGCTAAAAAGCGCTCGTTTACCCATCATTAATTCTCTTTGACCCTTGAAAATACCCTCCGGGGGTTCATGTTTAAATGCACAACCAACAGCAGCCTAAACAACAGAACATTGTTGCCTAATTTTACCTGCAAGTGCGTCTGTGAGAGGAACAATACATCATAAAATCAACAAACGCAAATATGTTTCACTGAACAACGTCAATAAAATGCGATGCGTTCCAGACGTTCAAGATGATGACATTAAGCACAGCATGCTTGTTTTCATGAATTTTACATAGGCCTAGAGAATGTCATGGGACGTCACTTTTCACTCTGGTAAAAGTACACAGTCATCAATTCGAAAGTGAAAGAAAACCATCCAAAAGGGATCTGTTTATACTTTGAGGTCGCGTAGATTAAGCATTTTGAGCCCTGTTATTCTGTAAATTACGTTCTTTCCCAAATAAGTTATTTAATGTATTTTGATGCTCATCCTCTTTTCAATTCAACCTCAGGCATCGCTTGACTGCAGGTAGCTTTACAAAATAGGGGAGTGGCTAAAAGGGATTTAAACCTGTACAGTAATTACTTTTAACGACCCTATAAGTTGAACTAAATCATTACGATATGAGAAACGTATTACTAGAGCGGTACCTTTCGGCTTAGTATTACAAGATTAAACTTGGGAATAAAGGGGGCCTCACGGTGGCGCAGTGGGTAGCACGTTCGCCTCACAGCAAGAAGGTCGCTGGTTCGAGCCTCAGCTGGGTCAGTTGGCGTTTCTGTGTGGAGTTTGCATGTTGGCGTGGGTTTCCTCCGGGTGCTCCGGTTTCCCCCACAAGTCCAAAAACATGCGCTATAGGTGAATTGGGTAAGCTAAAATTGTCCGTAGTGTATGAGTGTGAATGAGTGCTGCAACCCGTTTCCCAGTGACGGGTTGCAGCTGGAAGGGCATCCGCTGCATAAAACATATGCTGGAATAGTTGGCGGTTCATTCCGCTGTGGCGACCCCAGATTAATAAAGGGACTAAGCCGAAATGAATGAATGAATGAATGGGAATAAAGGCAGAGGAAAGTGAACCTTAATTCACAATACCAAAAATACATCAACAAAAGCTCACAATTAAAGAACACACAATGACTTCAGAGAAAACCTTTGTTAACGTTTCATGTTGTTTATATTTGATTGGTAGTGATGCTCCAGCACATTTCTCAGGTTATTTCACATCAAAGAACAGAAATGCAGAGCACAAACAAAAGTTTCACACTCTCCAATTATTATATACACTTGTAAATTGTACATCGATATAGTGTTAATGTTTGCATTAAAGGGTTGGTTCACCCAAAAATGAAAAGTCTGTTGTTAATAACTCGCCCTCAGGAGACCTTCGTTCATCTTCTGAACACAGTTCCTGGAGGGCCGCAGCTCTGCACAGTTTAGTTCCAACCCTGCTCTAACACACTTACCTGTAGGTTTCAAACAAGCCCGAAGGACTCAATTAGTTTGATCATGTGTTTAATCAGGGTTGGAACTAAACTGTGCAGAGCTGCGGCCCTTCAGGAACTAAGTTTGCTAACGTCCTGAGGTTCAACGTGTAGAATAGGAACCACAAACATCGCCAAAACAGTCCCTGTGACTTCAGTCGATCAACTGTAAACAGCTTCAAGAACACGTTTGTGTGCTAGAAACCGCCGATGCAACTTTAATGCTCATTTATATCTGTAAGAGAAGATTTGGAAGAGAAGATACAGGCAAACAAGGTTGTTTAGTGAATGTGTTCTTGGAGCTTTGCATGAGGACAGTTGAACCACTGAAGTCACGTGGACTGATTTGACAATGCTTTTGGTTCCTTCTCTGAAACTTGAACGAGTCTGGACCGCTGCTCCCTGTGGAGGATGAGGGAGATCTCAGAATGAATCTAAAATAATGTGTTCGGGAGATGAACGGAGGTCTCGTGAGGGTGAGCAACTAATTAAAGAATATACATTTTTGAGTGAACCAATCCTTTAAGAGATGAGCATGTAACAGTTCCCACATTTAATGTCATGTGAACAGCTTAACCAAAAATAAAAGAAGGGTTTTTATTTGATAGAAAATCATATTTTGGTTACATTCATCTACAGCGTGACCGTAGCCTTGATGTCACACAGACGCGCATTATCTGGTGACATTTAACATTTCCAAGCCATTTAAATCTCTTTCCACATATGGAGCACGAATGAGGTCTGACACCCGCGTGAGTTGTCATGCGTGTCTGTAAGCGCGACGCCAAAATAAACGCTTCATTACACTTGCCGCGATTAAAAGAGCTTCCTTCCGAGTGAATGAGCAGGCTATTGTTGAAACCGCTCCTTTTTCCAAGCCTCCTCCCAAACTTGGAGGACTGCCGTTTCTTTGGAGAATGATCTTTCGAATGACATTTCAGATCTTTTTGATGTGGGAAACTCTTCTTGCACTTAAGACATTCAAATGTTTTTTTCCCAGCGTGAACGCTCATGTGAACCTCGAGGTTTCCTTTAAAACTGAAACCTTTGCCGCACTGAGGACAGATAAACGGCTTCTCTCCAGTGTGAGTTTTTATGTGGGCCTTCAGGTTTCCTTTGAATGTGCAACTCTTTCCACAGAGATGGCACGAGAAAGGCTTCTCTCCGGTGTGGATGATTAAGTGCCTGGCGAGATTCCTCCTGTACGGGAAACACTTTCCACACTGACGACATTTAAAAGCGCTCTCTCTCACGTGAATCCTTATGTGGTAGTTAAGAGACTCTTTGCGCGTGAACGATTTTCCACACTGATCACAGGTGAAGGGTTTCTCTCCGGTGTGAACTCTCATGTGAGTCTTAAGATTTCCTTTCTGCGAGAAGCTATTTCCACAGAGCTTGCAGACGTGAGGGCTTCCTTCCCCGGTGTGACCTCTCATATGCGCGTTCAAAGTTGCTTTATATTTGAAGCTCTTTCCGCACTGACTGCACGCGTAAGGCTTCTCTCCGGAGTGCAGTCTCATGTGAGTTTTAAGGCTCACTCTGAATCGGAAGTCCTTCCCGCAGTGACTGCAGGCGTAAGGTTTCTCTCCGGTGTGGATTCTCATGTGAGACTTCAGACCTACTTTGAATCTGAAACTCTTTTCACACTGCTGGCATTTGAAGAGCTTCTCTCCCGAGTGGATTTTTATATGGGTGTTGAGGCATTTTATGTTTGGGAAACTCCTGCCGCACTGATGACATATGAAACAATCCTCTCTTGAGTGGACTTTCATGTGGGAGCTGAGGGTTTTCTTCCGTCTGAAACTTTTTCCACACTGTTCACATGGGAAGGGTTTGACTCCGGCGTGAATGTTCATGTGGTAGGTAAGGTTTGCCCCGGCTGTGAAGCTCTTTCCGCACAGTGCGCACGTGTAAGGCTTTTCTCCCGTGTGAACTCTCTTGTGTCTGGTTAGCGTCCCTTTTTGAGTGAAACTCCGTCCGCACTGTTGGCAGGAGAACGGTTTCTCTCCGGTGTGAGTTCGCATGTGTCCTTTAAGGGTGGCGTTCTTCAGGAAACCTCTTCCACACTGTTCGCAGGTGAACGGCTTCTCGACACTTGTATTTGTTGTCATTAGATCTCGGTTTGCGTTGCCAGTCAGTTGCGAGCAGCTAAAAGAGTTCTCTCCCGTTATAAAATCACCGTGTTTCTCATATTCACATTTCTCTTTCATTTGATTTAGTGGTTCATTCTCCTCTTTCATCTCCATTGGGTCTAGGCCATAAAGAGAAACACAAGTTAACCCCAGATTAATCACTTCGGCACAACTTGCATTGAAGCCCAGTTTGGATTACACCATTTGTATTCGTCAGCTACGACAGTCACCGTGTCAGATTATGCGATTTTTGGTTTTGAAATCTTGATGCGTCATGGGTAACAAATATGCCAGACTACACGTTGCTTTGCGATCGATCATAACATGGCGTCAACGATCAGAAATCTGCATAAATTATAATAGTCTCTGTAGTTGTCTGATTTGTTAGTTTACGTGGTAATTCCAGTAAAAGTGTGCTGTTTCCAGTACTAGTGTGCTATTTTAAATTCCAACAAGTGTGCGGTTGCCAGAGCTGTACTAGTAATGGGAATTTTGGATCATTTTACAGACTCGGCGAGATTAACGAATCTTTTTTTGAGTCATTCGCTCAAATTGCCAAACTATCATTAAAATGTTAGTGGTTGCTTCCAAACACATCTACAACTAGCCCAAATGTTGATCAATTCAATTCAAGTTTAATTATATAGTGCTTTTTACAACGTAGATTGTGTCAAAGCAGCTTAACATGTTCTAGTAATGTCCAAATTTCAGAGTTTAGTTCAGTGTGGTTTAAGTTTCACCGATTGAAAGTTCAATACTGAAGAGCAAATCCACCGAAGCGCAGCTCCACAAGTCCCGATCCGAGCAGGCCAGTGGCGAGGAAAACACTTCACCAATTGACGAAGTGAAGCCTCGAGAGAAACCAAGCTCTGTTGGGCACGACCATTATTCTAGTGTGATCACTACAAACAAGTCAGAGCTAGAATGCTATATAAAATCAAATAACCATTCATTGTTTACCTTTTATCTTTGATTAGCTCAGCTCACCTCTTCTGACAGGTCCTCAGATTTGAGTCATTTGTTCACGTGACACGGACAGTCCCCATATAAGGTTAACCAATGCACTGTCTGATTAGTTCACCTTTCAGGTCTTCGGGTTTTTGAGTTGTTTGTTCATCATGTGAAACCATGTAAAGAGATGAATGACTCAAACCCGAGGATTCGTGAAATGAACGAATCAAATCTTTTTCCGTTTTCATTTCTTTCATGTGATGAACGAAAGACTCAGACCCGATAGAAGACTCAAAAAAGGAAGTGATCTCCTCCCCACCTGCACAATGTGCGCATGCGCAAATGAACAAATCACTCCAAGAGGACTCGTCATCATTCCTTAGCCACATTAAAGATTCATTCAAAATGAGCTAAGTGTTTAGGATCGACTCATCACTAAACTCCACAAAGCTTTCTTCCATGTCATGCAAGCAGCACAGTCCTCTCTCTTTCATGTAGCCGTTTTAAAAGCTGTGTATAGAAGAGATTCTGTGCTCCTATTGGCCAACGTCACTCCTCTGACAGAACTCTGGGAAAGAATTAAACAGACTGTGGAGCACCGCAGACATGGCATTGGTTGTCGTGCTGTATGACTAGGGCCAGGCAGAATCTTCGGACATTCATTCATTCATTTTCTTTTCGGCTTAGTCCCTTTATTAATCTGGGGTCGCCACAGCGGAATGAACCGCCAACTTATCCAGCATATGTTTTACACAGCGGATGCCCTTCCAGCTGCAACCGGTCACTGGGAAACATCCATACACACCCATTCACACTCATACACTACGGACAATTTTAGCTTACCCAATTCACCTATACCGCATGTCTTGGAAACCGAAGCACCCGGAGGAAACCCACGCCAACACGGGGAGAACATGCAAACTTCACACAGAAACGCCAACTGACTCAGCCGGGGCTCGAACCAGCGACCTTCTTGCTGTGAGGCGATTGTGCTACCCACTGTGCCACCGTGCTGCCCCAATCCTCGGACATTTTTAGTTATTTCTGCTCAGGATTTTGTGAAATGATTTTGGGAGTACCGCAAGTAAAACCTTAATATATGAAATAAAAAATATTACCTTTTTCACTTGTATTGAATGTTTACAATGCAAATCCAATTAGATCCACTTATTTGGTAAACAAACCAAGTCTCTCATACAATATATCTACTAGAAGACAGAAAATATGACTTTACAAACTTTATTGTGAATAAATCAAATGAAGACTTTCATATTAGTCAATATTATTACTGAAATTCATTTAAAAACTGAATAAATATAAATTTATACACATTTACACAAGTAAATAAATAGACTCAATGATGGGCTAAAAATCTGCGCATGCAGATTCCCTGTGGGTCTATGTATGACACACTACATGAGAAGAAACAAATGAATCTTGCACCCTGATGGCCATCCCCCCGACACCCTACGCCAGGGGTCACCAATCTCGGTCCTGGAGGGCTGGTGTCCCTGCAGGGTTTCGCTCCAACTTGCCTCAACACACCTGCCTGGATGCTTCAAGTATACCTAGTAAGACCTTGATTAGCTCGATCAGGTGTGTTTGATTGGGGTTGGAGCTAAAATCTGCAGGGCACCGGCCCTCCGGGAACAAGTTTGGTGACCACTGCACTACACCAAGCAAATTGTGCCAAAATTGAGAAGAAGAAAAAAAATTATGTAATCTGAATAAGGCTTTATAAAAGTGAAACCCAGAACATTTAAGCTAGATGCCATAACCACCAAGCTATTGGAAATATGTCTAATATGCCAAAACCTAGGGGCCTCACGGTGGCGCAGTGGGTAGCACGTTCGCCTCACAGCAAGAAGGTCGCTGGTTCGAGCATCGGCTGGGTCAGTTGGCGTTTCTGTGTGGAGTTTGCATGTTCTCCCCCGTGTTGGCGTGGGTTTCCTCTGGGTGCTTCGGTTTCCAAGACATGCGGTACAGGTGAATTGGGTAAGCTAAATTGTCCGTAGTGTATGAGTGTGAATGTGTGTGTGGATGTTTTCCAGTGATGGGTTGCAGCTGGAAGGGCATCCGCTGCATAAAACACATGCTGGATAAGTTGGCGGTTCATTCCGCTGTGGCGACCCCAGATTAATAAAGGGACTAAGCCGAAAAGAAAATGAATGAATGCCGAAACCGCTTTAGAGCTTGATGTCTAGTTTTTGGGATGTTTGAAACAAATCTGCATTGACTTAGGAGTATGTACTGATTAATCATTACAGAGTTAATCATAACTCTAACTAATCATATTAGTTATTAATCATAACTCGTAGCTCGTTATTAATCTTTTTTTTTTTTTTTGCTTTGTTTAAAGATGAGCCACTAAGTTACCAATCACAGGTAGTCTACTCTCTTCCGCCGGTTAAATTAGTTTTTCTTTTTTTACTTTTAACATAGGAGTCTAAAAGATGAGGCAAACTGGAGCGATGTTTCATTTCTAGCAGTAGCGCTTTGTTATCAGAATGTTAACATGTAATATAAATCTGCAAACATGGCCTTTACTATAAATTATACATTTGATTTGCATCATTCCAGTCAAAGGAAAATAAACACATGATTAATCATTCAATCTGACAGCCGACAACCGAACATGTGCCTTATCAGATAAAAATAGACTAACAACAGTTGGAATTTACTTCCATCATTGAATCAGTCCTCTGCACTTCAATAACTGTCTGGTTTAGCTCAGCTACCCAATCCGAACTCCGAAGACTACGTCGAATAGTTCGGACTGCTGAGCGAATCACTGGTACAACCCTCCCTACTCTCGCAGTGGGTAGCACGTTCGCCTCACAGCAAGAAGGTCGCTGGTTCGAGCCTCGGCTGGGTCAGTTGGCGTTTCTGTGTGGAGTTTGCATGTTCTCCCCGTGTTCCTCCGGGTGCTCCGGTTTCCCCCACAAGTCCAAAGACATGCGGTATAGGTGAATTGGGTAGACTAAATTGTCCGTGGGTGTGTATGGATGTTTCCCAGAGATGGGTTGCAGCTGGAAGGGCATCCGCTGCGTAAAACATATGCTGGATAAGTTGGCGGTTCATTCCGCTGTGTCGACCCCAGATTAATAAAGAGGGACTAAGCGGAAATGAAAATGAATGAATGAATTTATTATCTGTTTATTATCCTGTCTCTGTCATTCTGCTGCACTGTAGAAGCTTCTGTCACGAAAGCAAAGTCCTCGTATGTGTGAACATACCTGGCCATAAAGCTCTTTCTGATTCTGATTCCATACACTCATTTATAGTCAACTATTGAATAAAAGCCATTATTTTTGTTTTATGCGCGAACAAGTGTATTTTCGTAGCTCTGCATTATTTTGATTGAACCACTTAAGATATATGAACAGTTCTGATGAGGTTTTTTTCTGGACTTGCTGTCCTTGGAGCTCTTGAGGCCCGTTCACACAAAGCATGATAAATATAAAGATAGCGATAAAATATAATTATCTACAATGCCATTATTTCATATCCGAAAACAATGATGAAAATTCATGGAAGTTATACAACAAACTGAAGGATAGATATAAAAGCACCTCAGGTATCCAGCATAGTTTTGTGTTGCCGGAATGCTGGCGGAAATTGTCGTTTTTAAATCCACTACACAGACTACGAATCGCTAAATTTGTTTGATGAGATTAGTACATTTTAAAATAAATATTGACTGGTCAGATGCGCTACTAGCAAACTGAGGACATCCACTGGTTACAAGGGGTTAATGTCAAATGAAAAGCAGAAACAATTTTTTTCCATTCGTCAGTATGGATGGATGCACATATACATATTTATATATATATACATACCCAGATAGCACACGTACGTCGCGGAGACGTCTTTGAAAGATCGTAACATCTGCTAAACATCACATTCGATCGAACGTTTTTATTTGTCAATGAGGCGTCTTCTTTACCTCTATACGCCGTCTATACGATGAATCTTGAACTCCTGAAATGTTTAATTGGTTTTGTTGACAAATATAAATTATAATATAATATAATAAAAGTCTACAAATGATTCTTCAG
Source organism: Danio choprae (assembly GCA_903798125.1). Classification (NCBI taxonomy): domain Eukaryota; kingdom Metazoa; phylum Chordata; class Actinopteri; order Cypriniformes; family Danionidae; genus Danio; species Danio choprae. Next base: position 103,919 of record CAIGQW010053073.1, on the reverse strand, counting down.
CTGTTGTATTATTTCTGAGCGGAAAATACTTGAGCTTATCATATATGTGTAGACGGATGTATAATCAGTGTAACTTTTACTGTTATTTATAGCAGTATGGATGAGGGAATGTCTAAATAAACAATAAAAGACGACGTCTATGCTACATTAATAAGATGTCTCACAGACCTAACATAATAAACATCTGCGATGCGTTGCATAGATGTTGTTTGAATGTCTGACAAGGACGTCTATATGACGTTTTTCAGATGAGCAAACGCCCTAAATAAGACGTCTCCCAGATGAAAACGCGGATGTCCAGCAGACGTCTCTGCGACGCATGTGTGCTATCTGGATATATATATATATATATATATATATATATAATCATGCTTGGTGTGAACTGGCCTTTAGATTTCACATAAAATATCTTAATCTGTGTTCCTGAAGATGAACGAATGTCTTGGAAAAGCATGAGGGGGAACTAACCATTAAAGCCCACTTGATCAAAAACTCGATTCATTTCTGTAGAGGGCGACATTTTAATAAAAATCTAATTATAAGTTCTGTTTTGAGAAAGAAGACCAACCTGTTTCTTCCTCTGTATCTTCGTGTTTGACTGCAACTGCTTCAATCTTCACGTCTTCACTCTCCTCTTTAATAAACGCCATCTTTCTCACGTTGAAGCTCTGTGTCTTGACACTGTCGAGTTTAATACGAGACAATCACTAAAAACATGTCAAAACAAAATCTATGGGTGCCTGTCAACTAGCTTAACATCTAATTCATGCACTGGCAAGGACGTCAGTCGGAACAACATTGAAACATGAATTATGAGGACTCATTTGCAATTAGTTTGTAGTTGTCATTTTAATGTTAGCGTTCTACTAATCTCTCATTTAACATTGACAGCTGAACTACTTAATTAGCAAATGATAATAACACTTTAACTGAATCAACTAAGCACACCAATTTGTTTAGTTTACCCGAAAAAGTCTGTGTTATTCACGACATAGGGAACAAAATATGAAGCGACCGTTACTCATGTGGACGCGCTTACTCACACAAATAACGATTTGTAAAACATGACATACAACGCTTATTAATGAAATTCAGCAACTGTACAAATATAAAACACCGACTTGAGTGAGAAACACGTACAATGGTTAAAACAAACCTTTTTTCAGAGGAATCGCAGACGACTGAGGAGGAGCGGCGCGACCTTATAACGTCACGTCGACGAAACAAAATAAAAGTGTTCAAAACAAATGTGTTCTGGACGCAAAACGACTGAAGTACTGTGAATGGCGCAGATGTACTAAAAACGTACAAATATCCGCTCGTCGGTGCATCATTTGTGTGAGGAATGTAATCAACCCTGCTGAAAAAAACAGCATATTTTGGTAAGCTGGTAAGCTGTTTTGATGCTGGTTTCAATGCTAGTCTTGCTGGTTTTGCTGGTCTCGATGCTGGTTTCAGTGCTGGTCCTGGCCAGCATCAAGACCAGCACTGAAACCAGCAAGACCAGCATCGAGACCAGCAAAACCAGCATCAAAACACCCAGATAGCACACGTACGTCGCAGAGACGTCTTTGAAAGATCGTAACATCTGCTAAACATCACATTCGATCGAACGTTTTTATTTATTAATGAGGCGTCTTCTTTACCTCTATACGCCGTCTATACGATGCGTCACAGAGACGTCTGCTGGACATCCGCGTTTTTATCTGGGAGACGTCTTATTTAGGGCGTTTGCTCATCTGGAAAACGTCATATAGACGTCCTTGTCAGACATTCAAACAACATCTATGCAATGCATCGCAGATGTTCATTATGTTAGGTCTGTGAGACATCTTATTTACGTAGCATAGACGTCGTTTTTTTATTGTTTATTTAGACATTCCCTCATCCATACTGCTATAAATAACAGTAACAGTTACACTGATTATACATCCGTCTGCACATATATGATAAGCTCAAGTATTTTCCACTCAAAAATGATACAACAGCTGAAGAATCATTTGTAGACTTTTATTATATTATATTATCATTTATATTTGTCAACAAAACCAATTAAAAATTTCAGGAGTTCAAGATTCATCGTATAGACGGCGTATAGAGGTAAAGAAGACGCCTCATTAACTAATAAAAACATTGGATCGAATGTGATGTTTAGCAGATGTTACGATCTTTCAAAGACGTCTCCGCGACGTACGTGTGCTATCTGGGCATGTCTTTGGACTTGTGGGGGAAACTGGAGCACCCGGAGGAAACCCACGCCAACACGAGGAGAACATGCAAACTCCAACTGACCCAGCCGAGGCTCGAACCAGCGACCTTCTTGCTGTGAGGTGATTGTGCTACCCACTGCGCCACCACGTCGCCCCATAGACCACATAGATACTGCTTTTTTAAAAATCATTTACAAATCATAATTAAAAGCCCACCCTGACCTGATGTGGGAGAGAAGATATAGGCGAAGTTGTTTTTAGAGTTTCTTTGGTACACAAAAGATTCCAGTAGAACCACTGAAGTCACACGGACTGTTTTGATGATGTTTATTGAACAGCTCGGGACCATTGCTGTCAATGGAGGACGAGAGAGCTCTCCGGTGTCATCCTCAATATCTTCATTTGTGTCCTGAAGATGAACGAATGTCTCATGCGGACTGGAGATACATGAGGGGGAGTAATTAATAACAGAATTTTCACTTTTGGCTGAACCAATCCTTTAAACCCACTCGGCTGTTCTAAATCCACCGTAATCCACGGCTTCACAGTGATTATTGCGTTTATAAAAGGATCGTTTCAATTTACATAGCAAGCTTTCACAAAAATAAAACCGTTTCTTTAAATACTGACACTGATAGTGAAATGGCTGCCAAGCAACAGTGACAGGTGTAGGTTTATAGAGTATTTTATGGTAACGTCTAAATGGGATACAGCTGTGGATACTCACATCAGTATAGCATACTTTTTGTGACACTGCACAGCAGTAATTAATATTTGTACATTACTGTGAGGGGTAGGTTTAGGGTTGGGGTGGGGATAGGCGTTAATAAAATACAATTGGGTAATTTAATAAATAATATGAATAATACCTGTTATGACTACCGTTTTTACATTGATGTGATGGTTGGGGTAGACGTTAATGAAATACCATTAACAGGTAATATAATAAATAATTTGGTATAATTATTGTTTTTACATTAATGTGAGTTGGGTCTACGGTTGGGGTAGGGGTAGACATTGATAAAATACAATTAATGGGTAATTTTAATAAATAATATAAATAATACTGGCCTCACAGTGGCGCAGTGGGTAGCACATTCGCCTCACAGCAAGAAGGTCGCTGGTTCGAGCCTCGGCTGGGTCAGTTGGCGTTTCTGTGTGGAGTTTGCATGTTCTCCCCGTGTTGGCGTGGGTTTCCTCCGGGTGCTCCGGTTTCCCCCACAAGTCCAAAGACATGCGGTATAGGTGAATTGGGTAGACTAAATTGTCCGTGGGTGTGTATGGATGTTTCCCAGAGATGGGTTGCAGCTGGAAGGGCATCCGCTGCGTAAAACATATGCTGGATAAGTTGGCGGTTCATTCCGCTGTGGCGACCCCAGATTAATAAAGGGACTAAGCCGAAATGAAAATGAATGAATGAATGAATAATTCTTGTTAACTTCAGGCCACAGCTGTATCCCTTCTAGCAGCAGCCATAACGTTATAGCAGCTTAATAAAACACTGCTTCGACCAATCAGAATCAAGGAATGAAACTCTCAGCTTTCTTCTGAAACTTTTTAAATCATGACCACCTATAAATAGCCTCATGCTCCTTTTCTTTTCCTTCCTGCAAGAATGGCAGGAACTAAAGGCTTTCTTCGGCGTGAGTCCTCATGTGGCCGTTCAGGTTTCCTTTATGTGTGAAGCACTTTCCACACTGACCGCATATGAACGGCCTTTCTCCTGTGTGAATTCTCATGTGAGTTACAAGACTTTCTTTCCGCGTGAAGTTCTTGGCACACAGGTTGCAGGTGTACGGACATTCACCCGTGTGACTTCTCATGTGGGTGTTAAGGGTTCCCTTCTGCGCAAAACTCTTTCCGCATTGACTACACATGAAGGGCTTCTCTCCGGTGTGAATCCTCACATGAGCCTCAAGATGGACTTTTTGCGCGAAGCTCTTCCTACACAGTTTACAGGTGTAAGGGCTTTCCCCAGTGTGATTCCTCATGTGGGAATTAAGATCTTTCTTCTGGATGAAACTCTTTCCGCACTGAGGGCAGGTGTAAGGCTTCTCTCCAGTGTGAACTTTCATGTGAATCTTGACATTTCCTTTCCGATTGAAGCTCTTTCCGCACTGAGGGCAGGAGTAGGGCTTCTCTCCAGAGTGAACCCTCATGTGACTTTTAAGGCCTGCTTTTTCGTTAAATCTCTTCTCGCACTGTTGGCAAGCAAACGGCAGCTCTCCGGTGTGTATTCTCATGTGGACTCTGAGGTTTACCTGCTGGTCGAAACTCCTTCCGCAGTGAGAGCAGGCGTACGGCTTTTCTCCGTCGTGAATTCTCACGTGGACTTTCAGGTTCGCGTTTCGATTGAAGGTTTTTCCGCACTGTTGGCAGGTGAAAGCGCTTCTGGCTGCTTTTTTTCGAGCTCTTTTGTAAGAGGTTTTTCTCCCAGTCTGCTTTTCTCCAAGGGTAAAATCAGGAGGCTTCTCCTCTAGACTAACCTCTTCTGCTTCATTAAGGTCTGGATTCTCCATTTTTGCCGCCGTCGGGTCTATGTCACAAAAGACAAATGCAAGTTCACCTCAGTATAATGTCACACAGAGCCGCTTCAAATGTTTAAAACTTCATTTTCACCGAGGACCACTTCAGCATTGTGGCTGCCCTCAAGGGGCAGTTGTGCCCTGTTCACACTGGGCGTCGCCGTTAACGATTCCCATTGACTTTGAATAGAGTGACGTCACGCGTTGCCAAACTGAATTGTGGATGCGTCAAGTCACGTTGGGTCGGTTGTTTGTAATAGAAGCTGGTATATTTATTTTACTTTTCAAGCGCCGATGCAGGCGTTAGCCAATCAGATCGTTATATGCAAATACTAGTGGTGTAACAGATCACACTATGGTTTTTGAGTCACGGATCGGACCATTTTTCAGCAAAAACGGGGTGAGAAATGTAATTTCCATTTATTACAAAACAGTACTTTAGGAAACTTCTGGTTTTAACAAACATAACTTAGAACATGTCATTTTAATACAAATTGAATCAAGAAATAACCAGCTGAATAAAACGATAAGAAAATATCCAATACTTTCGATGACTAGTTGTCGCCACCTTTTGGTTAAACAATGTAATTGCTACAACTTTCATTTTGGAGTGTCAAGTTGCATTAAACCAGACCTGGGCATTTAGCGGCCCGCTGGACTTGCAATGCGCAGAACAGGGCCTTGCAATGCGCAGGTCTGACATTGCGGGTCAACAAAAGGGGACTTTCACATATAGCGTCTTTTGCTCGCTCAGTTTCAAATGGAGACGCGCGGGTTCACGCTCACGTTTTCCAGGTGTTCATTCATTCATTCATTTTCTTTTCGGCTTAGTCCCTTTATTAATCTGGGGTCGCCACAGCGGAATGAACCGCCAACTTATCCAGCATATGTTTTACGCAGCGGATGCCCTTCCAGCTGCAACCCATTACTGGGGAACACCCATACACACCTATTCACACTCATACACTACGGACAATTTTGCTTACCCAATTCACCTGTACCGCAATGCTATATGACCCAGCCGAGGCTCGAACCAGCGACCTTCTTGCTGTGAGGCGAGAGCGCTATCCACTGCGCCACCGTGCTGCCCTTTTCCAGGTGTTTTCCATGTTTATTGAATAGTTTCACACAATTTTTTTGAAAACAAATGAAGTGTATTGGTCTGGCCCACTAAAACCGCCCCAGGGTCTAATGTGGCCCCTTGGAAAAATGAATTGCCCACCCCTGCATTAAACAGTGATTTGAATCTTGACCATAAACATCAGTGTTTATATCTGAACTATAGACTGTTATCCCAGTAATACTTTGCAGAGAACATAAATCTACAGGTAAAAAAACTAAGTTATTAATCTGTGGTTCATCACGAGCTGAACCAAGGGTCCTGATCCCAACATATCACAGATCAACTGTGATCCTTTACACCCCTAGCAAATACTAGACACTAACCAATCACACTGATGCAACACAAGAGAGTCAAAATGGAGGAAAAGCTTATCATCACGGTTAGTAATCAATCGCCCAGTGGTCCATGATCAATCTTTATATACACCTTTATGCACTACTGCTACTACTTCTGTGCCTTTTTGTGTCGCAGTCCAAGCTGAATGTGATTGGCTGTCTTCAATATGACGATCGCTTCAGTGTCAGACCCGCCCTCTGTCAGGTGTTGACGTCGATGCCCATGCGAACAGGGCTTTAAAATCTTATGACCGTGTCACTACTAGGACTGCACGATTCTTTGAAAAGAAATCGAGATTTCAACATCTCGTCAGGGAAACACGGCTCTGTGATCAGTAGTAAATCTCTTGTGAAGACCAGAGGGGGCTCTCGTAGCAGACATAGCTTGGGACTTGACATAGCAGAGGGTTTGACTGCTGAGTCAACAAGACTAATAAAAACACGACTACTGAGTCATCTCACAGAATTATTTATTTCGAATACTCAGTTGAAGTTATGAGGTGGGTTTGGAGCAAAAACAAGTTATTAAATGTGGTATTTTCACCTGCTATCAGATCAGCATCAACACAGAGGCAAAGACGCAAACAGCTTTTAATCGCAGAACGACTGCCTTCAATCTCAGGATCATGGTCATTTAATTGTCGGTGATTTGGGATAAAGTAAGCACATAAATACATGTCACTGTTTTTATATAAATACATTTGAATGAAAAATAATAATAATTCAGCCACTGATTTGACATTCTTCGAATCATTCATATTTTAAAATAGCACCACATAAAAGAGTTTGGCTAAACCGACCTGTTCGTTCCTCGGCGTCTTCCTGTTTGACTGTTAATTCTTCATCGATCTTCACATCTTCACTCTCCTCTTTGATGAATGACATCTTTATAACAGCCTGTCACAAGGATTCACCGGTTTTTCTGTCCGTTTGGACTACCTGTAATGCCAAATATGAGAATGATTAACAGCTAATAAACTCTCTGGGTTAATCCCATCCAAAATAAAAGTTTGTATTTACATAATGTGTGAGTACTCGCTGTGTATAAATATTAAATAGTGTAAATAGTGTATAAAAATAAAACGTATATAAAATACAAAAAAAGCTACACACACAAAATAATTAGGCACAGTACGCACAGACACACACACACACACACACAATATGTATATTATATATATATATACACAATATATACTTCAAGTTCCCTTTTGAGGTGAAGTCTTTGTTTATTATTCGAAATGTTGGCGAGGTAATGACGAAACCCTGATCCGATTCGTCGCCAACAGGTGATTCTTTAGAGTCAATCTTAAACGAATCCTTCCTTTTGTTTGACGAAACCAGTGTAAATGATTCACAAACGGATAAATAAAGTGTTTAGGTCGTTAGCGAGCTGTGTTTGCTCAGTTACATTGAACTGTAACGACATTACTTGCTTTGGACATCAATGTTGACTCAGCGATTCTTTTGTGCCGATCGCTTCCCTCCCACTTTTGCCTCAGCGATTCTTTTGAGCCCTTCGCTTCTCCATAGAGATGAGGATAATCAGTGAAGTAATCACTTAAACTTTGGTCCATTTATTAAACAATTAATCTAACTTGGAGAAATGTGCCAGTTTTGCCCACTTTTATTATACTTTGGGTTAATTTCAAGCGTAACGCAACACGAAGCAGCACGGAATCCCATTTTGTGTTACGTCACTCTTAATTATTTACCTTAAGTTACTAAACCTGAGTAATCTAAAGAAACGTTATTAATTAATTTTTAAAGCATGCATTTTGTGATCACCTGTAAGGCTTTTGTTTCAATTTTCTTGGTGTTTTAAGAACGGCTCGGTTTCTTTCATCACGAACTTATTTTCCGGTGCCCAAATTAACGATATACGGATTGTCAATATAGGGAAAAGAATATGAGACTTCCTGTACATTTTCTCCCACTGTTAATCCACTATATTCCCAAAAAAAAACGGCGAAAAAAGGATGGCAGTTTTATAGTAAAATAGCAATTAATTCGGTGTACCCACCAAACATTAGACCTCTGTCAGACGTGCATATCAAGTCTATAATAGATGTCTTTCGGACGTCTGTCAGAAGTCCAATGTTCAGTGTGTACAGTTAGTGGAAAACTGTAGATTACACTTTAAACACTAAAAGCCTAAAAACACAAACCTTTCAGCCAACTCGCAACAGACGCGGGCGCGGATTTATGATGTCATCATATAAACAAACCAAAATCAAAGTCACACGTTTAAAACCTTTCCAAGCATTAGACCTCTGATGACAATGGTGGGTAAAACCAAAACAGTAGGGAGAAATAGACGTGAGGAAACCGTTATGTCAATGTTAAGGTTTGCACACACTGATCTGAATAGTGGGCTGTTTAAAATAGGAAAACATCCAAGTGGAAATTGTAATCATTGTAATGAAGAGGAAAGTATAGAGCATATTGTAAAGAAATGTCCATTATATAAGAGGGAACGGAATATGATGATAATGGACATTAAGGAAAATAATGTGAATATAGATATTAATAGCACTTTAAGTAGTGGAATAGGAGATAAAAAAGTTGAAAGCTTTACTAATGTTTCTTAGAGAGGCTGGGTTATATAATAGAATTTTAAAATAAAATAAAATAAAATTCTTTTGAGGGCAGCACGGTGGCGGAGTGGATAGCACATTCGCCTCACAGCAAGAAGGTCGCTGGTTCGAGCCCCGGCTGGGTCAGTTGGCATTTCTGTGTGGAGTTTGCATGTTCTCCCAGTGTTTGCGTGGGTTTCCTCCGGGTGCTCCGGTTTCCCCCACAATTCCAAAGACATGCGGTACAGGTGAATTGGGTAAGCTAAATTGTCCGTAGTGTGTGTGTGTGCGTGTGAATAAGTGAGTGTGTATGGATGTTTCCCAGAGATGGGTTGCGGCTGGAAGGGCATCCGCTGCGTAATACATATGCTGGATAAGTTGGCGGTTCATTCTGCTGTGGCGACCCCAGATTAATAAAGGGACTAAGCCGAAAAGAAAATGAATGAATGAATGAAAATTCTTTTGATACACACTCCTAACCAGTAGGTGGCGGAAATGCACCTTAAAGTTGTATGCCAACCGCCAATAAAAAACTACGAAGAAGAAGAAGAATTAGACCTCTGACAGACGTGCATATCAAGTCTATATTGCGTCCGTTGGTATAATAGACGTCTTTTGGACGTCTGTCAGAAGTCCAATGTTCAGTGGGTTCACACACTTCAACAAAAATGTGCTAAGTCAACAGGAAGGTCAGAAGGTCGCTGGTTCGAGCCTTGGCTGGGTCAGTTGGCATTTCTGTGTGGAGTTTGCATGTTCTCCCTGTGTTGACGTGGGTTTCCTCCGGGTGCTCCGGTTTCCCCCATAAGTCCAAAGACATGCAGTATAGGTGAACTGGGTAGGCTAAAATTGTCCATAGTGAATGAGCGTGTGTGGATGTTTCCCAGTGATGGGTTGCCGCTGGAAGGGCATCCACTGCGTAAAACATATGCTGGATAAGTTGGCGGTTCATTCCGCTGTGGCGACCCCTGATTAATAAAGGGACTAAGCCGAAAAAAAAATCAATGCATGAATGAATGAATCCCAGATAGCACACATGCGTCGCAGAGACGTCTGCTGGACATCCGCATTTTCATCTGGGAGCCGTCTTATTGAGGGCGTTTGCTCATCTGGAAAACGTCATATAGACGTCCTTGTCAGA
>CAIGQW010053073.1:32159-44012 GCA_903798125.1 Danio choprae | reverse complement strand
AGAAGGAAACATGCGTTCAGTGTGAACGAGCCCTGACTCTTTATTTTTATATGCGATCCGATCTACACTTTCTTTGATCATTTTTGTACTTTGTCTCCCAGAAGTCCCGTAACTCATTCAGGACATGTGCTAGAGCTTCCCTTACTGTAATATACCTAAAACACAGATTGCCGTTAAAAACTCGTCAGCGGTGGGGAAAGATTTGAGTACACGAACGGAGTAAAAATCCCGTGTTACTCTCCACCACTGCATAATCTTAGAGTCATTCGAATGGTGAATGTCCAAAATGCTGAAGCAGACGTTAGTTTCCCCTCTAACATTCACACTGCTGTGTTTTTCCAAGCAGAGCAGATGTTCTGGGAGGTCCTGCAGCTACGGAAGGAGATGTCCAACGCCAAGCTGGGCTTCTACAGAGACGAGCTGTGAACGCCGCCGTCATAGATGCGTGAACGCCGCCGTCTGAACCCGGCCGCTCTTTGACCTGGAGTTCATCCGTCCTGTCAGAGCGGCTTCACAGGGACCACCACACCTTATTATATTCATTGATGATGAAGGATGAGAAGAAGACACTAAAGCATGAACTGTAGCTGGAGGTTGGGTTCTGTCGGATGAAGGTTGAAACACTCAAATAAAGCCTCCTCAACCTCTGTTAGATGGATTTGTTCAGTGCTGTAGCTAGCTGTATGCTGTTGTGCCGTTGTGTTTGTGTACCTGGAATGTTCTGTTTGTATCCTCTCGGACCACCACGTGTATTTTCCTCTTCAGACTCATCTAGCCTCCCTCATTTTGAGTTTAGTGCCTTTCTGGAAGCCTGAATAAAGTTCTGAACCTCCAGAGGAGAATGAGCGATGGTGTTTGTCCCGGTTGAAGCGCGCCGTGTGAAAGGTACATCTCAAAGCTTTGGAAAATCTGGCTCTCATTTTTTTTTTGCTGCTTTGTGGAACTGATTTCAGACAATGATCATAATTAAAGTTGAATTATCTACAACAAAATTAATAAATAAAATAATTAAGGCCCAGATTTAAGATCATTTATTGGTCATATCAGATTTGAATCATTGACTGAAGTAAAATGTTCCCAAATGAAAGGATCTTTCTACATAATTCTGCATAGTTGTCGACTAAAAAGCATTGCTATTAGCAGGATAATAGTTGCTAATAGACCAGTGGGTGTTATAAACGGAAAGAGTAGAAAGGAGAATAGAGCGTGCTAGTAATAGGAGACAAAAACAAAGCTTGAGAATGTCTAATGCTGCATCCAGAATCGCTCCCTACACCTTTACTCATTAGCACCGAGGGCGCTGGATGCGATGCCGTCTTATTTGTGTTTTGCTGGTCGATAAATCCCTCAGACAGATTTTCATCTATGGATCACATTAGATGTATACAAATGTTTAAATAATATATTCCCCTGTGGATGCCATCTTATGGCCAAGACTGGAAAAGTCAACTCTTACAGGGCATTATTTGTATTCTGTAGCTGGTGAGTGTACATGGGTTGTGCACTCATTGTGGGGTTGATTGAGTGCACTTCAAAGCATCCACTATGGTTTCAGACACCGCTAGAAACGGCTGCTCTGTCAAATTGCGCACTATTTAAGGGTATAGGAGGCCGTTTCAGATACAGCCTAACACTCCGCTGACATGTCAGGCATTACACAGGACAAGTAGTTAATTTGAATAAAAGGGTTGCAGAGAATGAAGTAATAATAACTCATTAGTTATTAATGCTGATTGTTACTTGTTAATACACTTGTTTGAAGACTGTTCATTATTCCTATGGTAATTTCTCCCATAGGGAGCTGAATCGGACGTTCTAATACAGTCGCAGAAGCGAGCGCACTTCTGCATTGCAGAATAAGGTCAATATTCATTCATCCATTTTCTTCTCGGCTTATTTCAGAGGTCACCACAGCGGAATGAACCGCCAACTACTCTGGCATATGTTTTTAAGCAGCGGATGCCCTTCCGGATGTAACCAAGTACTGGCAAACACCCATACACACTCATTTGCACACACACTCATACACTACGGCCAATTTTATTTACCCAAATCACCTATACCGCATGTCTTTGTACTGTGGGGGAAACCGGAGCTCCCGGAGGAAACCCACACCAACACGGGAAGAACATGCCAGCTAGACCAGCCGGTACTTGAACCAGCGACCTTCTTGCTGTGAGGCGACAGTGCTAACCACTGAGTCCATCCTTGTGCCGTTACTTTTCAGCACACAAGTACACAGCTGTTCACTCTATGTAAAGGGGAATCAAAGCAGCAAACAACCTTCTTTCGCTGCTCCAAGTTCAAGTTCTTGCTCTTGCATTCCTGTTTTAGGCACTTTCAACAGTGTACACCGGTCTCTATCTTCGCTCTTTTGCACCGCACATATTCGTCACAAGGACTGAATGTTTTCATACCATCATCCAGACATTAGCATGTGGCTTTGATGCAAAATGTTCAGTGGTATTCACTTCACTGGTCGTAATGTGTTGGCTCATTAGTGTGCACTAAATACATGAGAAACTGTGATGACTTATGGTTACAAAACATGACGACGAGTTATGGGTATACGTTAGCCATAGTTAGATATACAACAGAGGTGAAAATTATTTTTAAAAAGCAGCAATGACTAGCAAGAATAAAGATTGCAACCAACATTTCTGTAGGAAGTGGAGAGGGCCTTTCATTGAATGACATCACTGGTCTCTATCAGTGCTCTGCTGTCTTCAGTCTTTTCCACAGTTGTAGTCTACTCACTCACTTTGCTTCAGCTTAGTCCCTGCTTTATCTGGGGTCGCCATGGAAGAATGAACTGCCAAATTACTCTGGTATATGTTTTACAGATGAAAGCCCTATCTGCGGCAACCTGGGAAACACCCACACATTCTCTCCTATTCACACACTACGACCATTTACGTTTATCCAATTCACCTATACTGTCCTTGGACTGTGGGGGAAACCGAAGGACCCAGAAAAAACACCCACACACACACACACACACACACACACACACACAAACACGGAGAGAACATGCAAACACCACAAAGAAAGGCGTTCTGCTCCATCCAGGACTTGAACCAATGACTTTTTTGCAGTGAGGCAATCATGCTCACTACTTAGCGACCACGCTGCCATGTAGTGTTTCTAAGGCACAGATTTTATGGAGATTTTCAATCAAGTTCAGATCAGGACTCTAGGCTGACCATTCCATTCTTTTAATATTTTCAGCTTTAAGGAACTGCTTTACCCGTTCTGCTATGTGAGTTTATTGTCTCCCATGAAAATCGCTGGCCTCGAAATTCAATTCAGAATATCATTCTGTCTTGAATTGGGTTTGTATCCGTTCAGAGTGTAACCACTGTGTGCTGCACAGTCTATTCTCACTGTGTTATTAAGCGAGTTGACATTGCTTGTTCCAGTCAAATCCACAGCTGTGCAGGATATGATATATTTGCACTGAAACACACCTATCAAGCCCTTCAGCTCTCGCAGTATGTCTGTGTGCGATTACCTCATAAACAAAGCTTCATTTATGGCCTCCTACAGGTGTTTGCTCGGATGTGGGTGGACTTTGGGGTCAGTGAACAAAGTACATGCGAGACTGCTGCCATTTTCATCGAATAAGAGCTTCTTTAACTCTTATGTACATTGTTTTTTATTTTAGCGTAGGGGAAATATAGAAATATCTGCTGTTACTGATGGATTACACTTGAGGTGCGCTTAGTAATGTGGGCCGAAACAAACAGAACCAACATTGACATTCTGGAGTGAAAGGTAAGTGTCTTTATTTATTTATTTTTGCTATAAACTGACAAAAGGGGGGAAAATCTCTACTGAAATCAGTCTAAATGTATAATTAGTTCAATTAAGCTTGTACGCTTCTCCTGTCATCGTGTTTATTATATATACCAGGATGTAGCAAGGGTTTCAGAAACCTAATATGATAGCATATGAGATGCGTACGTGAAGTTTGCGAGATCATCTAAAATGGCTGCCGTTGTTACGCATGTCAAGTTTGTTCACGTAAATGCGAGCAAACGAATTCCAACAATATCGCTGATAACAACAATGGGATGTTATGAGGTGGATAAGTATTAACCTGGGTATATTTTGTGCTAGATAGCAATTGTTGTTACATTGGAAACACAGTGTTGTGTGCTTGACGCAAACGCGAAACCGACTTTTCCAGATTCTCTGAAATGGGGAAAGGTGAATCGATCGGTATTTGGGTCAGTTCTGGCTATCTCTCCGTGTCTAAGATGCAGCCTGTTCCTTGTCCACAGGGCTTTTGCAGTAGTGCGTTTGACATAAGCAACGTTAAATGAAACTCAGAAGCTAACCCAATGGACGTTCTTGGAGAAAATGAGGCACTGCAGCAGTTCTTCAGCGGTAAGACAGCTAAATAACATATACCTGTCTTGTTTAACTGATGGCCATCATGGTTTCATATGATACCTAATTAATCACTTTGAATTAAATGTCATTATTATGAGCAATTATTTAAAGGCACAATATGTTTTTTTATTACAATGACCAAAAACAACTAGAGCGGTGTCATGTATTTTGCTGACTTATGTTCTTTCGGTGTCTCCGAGGTTTTGAGGAATGTTTAAATCAGCAGCTTTAACTGGTGAGACGGAGCATGTGTTGTGAAGCGGCGGACTGTGGCATAATAAAAGCGTCGTCATCGGTTGCTTCAGCGTTTTCTCTCGCTTCGCTTCCACAGCTTTCGGTCTTACTCCGCTTCATGCTACCACGACAATGAGTGTTGGATACTTTACTCGTCTTCAACGTGATTTCTGCAGGAGTATCGTAAGATAACGAAGACCACAGCTCCCACGATTCCACGCACAGTTACGCCGTCATCAAACTACGCCTTCGTTTGTTGTGAAAATGCGTTCTGTAGTGGAGAAAGTGCCACACGGTGCCTTTGAACAATGTTATAAAATGTGTGTCCTACTAAAACGATTACTAGAAATGCAGTATTGTTTGGAGTTCGCATTTTACTCGGCCTTCATGGCACTCCTGAGCACTACAATAATGCAGTGTAGGTGAGTGTAATCTGTACAGTATGAAGGTGCAGTTTACACTCAATAGTTCAAGGCCATGGATCTATAAAATCGGTCCGACGGATCAAGGACCATATTGTGAATACACAAATATGTTCCCTCTCCGCTGTTCCTGTCTTGAAAGATTTGTATTTTATATTAAATCCGTTATGAATCGATCTTAATCTTGTGCTGAATGTTTGTTATCAATCAGCATTAGTCATGGTTGTCTTTCAGCTTGTTTTGTCCTGTGGAGAATATTCTCAACCTTTGTTGACTGACAGAAATCTGCCGGTTCAAAAACTGCTTGTCCTATCTGAGATGATTTCTGGTCTACTAATGTTCCTTGAGGCATTATTGTTGAGCATATTCGTCTATAACTGGGGTGTTTGTTTGGATTGTCATTAGATATTTATTGATTACAGCCAGCAGCCTTCACTCTGCAGCTCTCACATGCTTGCCCACTAAAGCTGAGCAGGGCTCTCAGCCTGGTCAAAACCTGAATGGGAGACCACAAGGGAATACTAGGTTACTGCTGGAAGAGTTTATAGAGAGGCCAGTGGGTGGTACTCACCCTGTGCTCCGTGTGGGTCCTCGTGCCCCAGTATAGTGACAATAAACTGATGCTTTGAATCATGTGGTTATATTGTATACATAGCAGTGCTTGTTATAAACAATACATCTGTGCATCTCTTTGGACAGATTGAATGCCCTTTGGGAGGGGCTATCAGTGGGGGTCTTGTTTCTTTTATCGTTCTAATCGGTTCCCTAAGGACAAAATCATGCACCACCCCACAATTTCAGGATCGTTTCAAGCGGATGTAGATGAACATTTCTCACAATGTACTCACACTTCAGTAGTAAATTTCTTTCTTCTCTTGAACACAAAGGAAGATATTCTGAAGAATGTTGAGGGGGGGAAAGCATTCATTGACATCCATAGTAGGAACAAAGTTCAAAGCAAGTCAATGGCTGTTTTTTTTACATTCTTCAGTATGTCTTCATTTGTGTTCAACAGAAGAAAGAAGGTGAAACAGGTTTTGAACAAGTGGAGGATGAGTAAATGATGTCAGAAATGTCAGTTTTGGGTGACTGTCCTTTTAAGATGGTATGTATGCCAAAAAGAACACCCTGCAAACGGGCCTGTGCTAGTCTTAATGGGCCGACATTAAGGACAGAGTTATTCTAGTATATTATAGTGCAGGCACTGTGTGGGCCTAGTGAGGACTCTTGAGGGCTAGGTTAGGACTGCCTGTTCGGGTCAGCATTAAGGGGCCAACATTTTGCCAATGAGCAAAATCTCAAGGGCCCTTCACACTAAGGGCTAGCCCTAAGAAGGCCTATTAAGGACCAGCACAGGCAACTTCGTCTTTGGCCGTACTCGCACTAGCCTATCCGAACCATGCCTGGGCATGTTTGACCCCCATTTCCTGGCTCGTTTGACAAGTGTGAGTGCTCCGTGCCTGGGCATGGTTCGGTTGGCAGGCCCTGGCCCGGTTGGAAGAGGTGTGCCAGAGGTTCAGTTGAGCTCAGGCACGGTACACTTGTAGTGTGAGTGCAAAGCGTGCCTGATCGCAAAACTAAGGACACGACGTCCCTTTTAAGGGACTGTTTCATTTGGATTTATTAAGCGAGGTATTAGGAGGTTTGCTGAAGGTGCAGCTGACGTACAGCGAGGGCTTTGCATCTGTAATAAACTGACAATTCGCGTTCACTGAACAGAATGAATGCATCATCGATGACATAAGTGTGCTCCGGCTCAGAAAGTAAAAATGCTATACGAGTGCAGGGTGTGGGGGGAGATGGGAGGGGGCACAAGCACTCTTCGGCACAGTTCAAGGCAACCGTACCTAGTGTGAGCTCGCCCTTTGTCTGAATGGGCTGGTCCACTCTAGGCCTTCATGGGATTAATGTGGGCTGTCTGCTAGTGTGGACTACACACATAAAGCCTCTGGGTCATACCTGGGATAGCCCACACTGGGCCTGTTTAGATGGTGTGAGCCAGCTGTAGCCCACTGTCCCCACAAAATGCCAGCATGGGCTCTGCAGGAGCATATTTGCTGGGCATTTCCAGTCCCTATCTGAACTGTCTTTAACATTTCAGATAGGGTCTACGTGATGCCATATCATAGGGACAACGTGATGCCATATTTAATGTGAAAATGCAAGGCTTCCAGTCAATTGAACCATACAAACCTTAACAGTAGATTAAGGTGCGGTAACATTAGAGAAATTTCATGGATAGAAAAGGTTCATTGTCAATTAACAATAGCATAGTTTCCAGTGATGAAACTCTTAAAACAAGCAGCTTCCTAGTGGTTAACAAAGGAAATGTACGTGGCCAACTTGAAAACTAGCAGAATCTGCATGGACAGAAATTGTAGATGATCAAATGACTTATGGATGTAGAATGACTTCGGTGTGTGTTCAGATGACAGAATTTTCAGCTTTGGTTGAAAAGTCAGAATCTAACTGACCCCAGATCAGCTCTAGGAGCCTATTAGATACAGTTCCCTCAAAAGATAAATGGTTGTATTTCCATTTTCTTTTAAAGCACAATACTTTTTGTTACCTTCTCTGGTGCATCAGTAAAAGGAAACTCTACGTGGTCCCGAGATTTTATAGCCCCTCAATGAATTTCATCACAACTATTGAAATTTAACAAGAGAAAGAAGTGTGACTCGTTTTTGTCATCAGGACAAGACGTGAGTGGTGTGTTGGAGAGTGCTGCGGTTGACACCAGTATTCTGGAGCAGTATCTGAGCAATGAGACAGATCCCACTTTGTGAGTTCTTTACAAATAAAATAAAAGTCCAAATAACTGCCTGTAAATCACAACCTGACTCCATAACATGGTTACCTGCCGTCTTTAGCAGCGATTTTTCTTGTTTCTTAGCATGTTACCTGAATCACCACCAGATTCTGCATCAGAACGTAGTTCGCCACCACAAATACGAGGTAATGTCTTCTCCAATTATAAATTCCAATGTACAACGTATTTGTTGAAGCCATTAAACCGTATTTCTGCTCCCAAGATTCCCGGTGGTCAACTGAACAATGCAGCCAGGATGCATATAGCATATCAGCAGCCACTTTCCCACAACCTTGTCCCTTCAAAGACAAAAGACAAGATCATTGTGAAGGTTCTGGACACATGTATGACGTTGGCAGAAACTTTGGGACTCATATCAAGACTAATTCTCCTGCATTGGTCTCTCAGAACAGTGTAAACACAACTGGCACAACTATAGAAGCAACCACATGCAAGTATGCACCTCTCCCTGGTGTCCCCCTGTATCCCCAGTGCCTACCAACAGCTCATCCAGCAGGACATTTGCCAGCTAATGCTGCTACGGCCTCCTCATGTATGTCCCATGCTTTTCTCCCAGAGACTGTGTACCATTATATGCCTCCAAAACATGACCAGCATGAAGGGTAAGGATGAACGTGCTGTTTTCCCTTATTATGTCATGTCTTCGTTATGTTCACAGTGTGATTTTGCTTGCTTTAATAGAAATAGTTTGCATGAAAATAAGAAAAGAAGAAGGTCAAACTCTTTTGAGGGGCACACAGAGCAGTGCGCAGAGCCAGTTTGGGGCAAACCGTCACTCTGTGAGTATTCCGTCATGTGCATCAATTTTCAGTTCTATCTGAGGTGACAATGATCTATTTTGTGATTTGTAAATGTTGATTTGTGGCTATATATATATATATTTAGAGCCAATGCAACATGTTTAAGAACAAGGGTGTCAAACTCCATATCACTGAGGGCCTCTTCGGCAATATGTTTGCCCTCAAAGGGCAGGTTATGAATGTTACTTCTTAACATGCTGTTAAGTAAAAGTGCTTCTCTAGTGCCATATATTAGTGGTCCCCAACCCCCGGGCCGGACAAGAAATCATTATTTATTATTATCGGAGTCTGTACAATCTTTTATTTTGAAAAAGTCTTTTATCTCTTTGACCCGCATTCTCTCGCTTACATCTTGAGGAATGGATCCGCAACCCATTTGTCAACAAATCAGGTGAATTCAGCATGTCTGTTCAAGAAGATCAACTGCTGGAGACCGCAAATGACGGCAGCCTTTAGATATCGCATCTTTTTCACGTGCAAGTTTGTCATTTCCAATGGAGGCACATGGCTTGATCACGAATATTGGGAGCAAGGTGCACCAGTGGCGCGACGCGCTTGTGCCTTCCAGATGGACCCAGTTGAAACTTTTCTGAACTTTGCAGATTGCCGCGAACGCACCGGGAGTCACGTGACAAGAACTGACCAATCAGCTTCATACGTATGGAATACACACATTTCAGTAGACTAATTATATCAGACAAACACAGAACACCCAAACACTGCCGTGCTTTTTAATTTTTTTTAAACGGTTAATTTTCTAAAACGGTTGATGGTAGCCTAGCAATCTACATACAAATGTGTGAACTCATCTGATACTATAAAGCCAGATTTATCACAAATCATATTTTAGCACTTTTTCAAACCCATTTTAGGTTTTGATCCAAAGTGTGCCGTTTTGGTCGCTTTAAATTCAAATGAGATTGTGCTCTTTTCAAAAGAGGGCGGAGCTACAAACGCCGGTGCATCAGCATAATGGCAGATTCAAAAACAAGACTAATGTTATCTCTATAGCCTAATGTTAGACAGTCTATGGAGACTCCAGTGTTCATTTGTGCATCTTAAAACTCCACATTTATAATCCTCTTAGTCATTGACGTTATCTTCAGCAGGTACGGTGCGAAAAGTGTAATGGCCGCCGGCTGCTTCTCACTCAGGGCTGTTTATGCTAATGAGGCAGAGATCATCACTAATGGGCAGGGCTTTCCCTCTCTGATGACGTGTACGAAGGGGGAATGTCAATCAAAGTGTTTCTGCAGACTGTTTTTATCAAGTGTGATAATAATTGAATTAATATGTATCATTAGATATTCAAATATTCTAATAATAATAATAAATCCTTACATTCATATAGCGCTTTTCTAGACACTCAAATCACTTTACACATTGGGGAGAATCTCCTCATCCACCACCAGTGTGCAGCATCCACCTGGATGACCGCCACACCACACACCAGCTGATTGGTGGAGAGGAGACAGAGTGATGAAGCCAATTATGGTTAAGAGGCCATGATGGACAGAGGCCAGTGGGCAAATTTTGTTAAACCCCTACTCTTTTTCGATGACATCAGGGGAGAGAGTTGGTTTAAAGACTGCGCTCACTGAGCAGTATAGAGTCCCCTTCACTATACTGGGGCGTTAGGACCCACACAGATTGCAGGTTGAGCGCCCCCTGCTGGCCTAACTAACACCACTTCCGGCAGCAACCTAGCTTTCCCATGTGGTCTCGCATCCAGGTACTGACCAGGCGCAGCCTTGCTTAGCTTCAGTGGGCGACCATGTGAGAATTGCAGAGAGCTAGCTGCCGGCTGTTGCCACACAACTGTGCTAAACAAATGATTTTGCATAATAGGTCCCATTTAATGGCTCCTTACTTTGTGTTCAGGTCCAGAGAGTGGCTCATATGAAGGGCAGTCTTATGAAAGCGACACCGCTGGTGGAAGTCCAGCATGCGGGATGCACCAGCAGCTCACTTGGGATCGCTATCAGCCCAGTCAGTGGTGCACGCTCCACAATGGCAGATCTGAAACACTGTAAGACTCTTAACTCTGTAAATAGTTTTAGAAACCTGCGATTAGATGCTAGAGCTTGGTAATCCTAAGATATTATATGTTATTAAGACAATATATTTTATATACTGAATAATATAATATCATATACAGAAGAAAGCTGAAAACCTGTAACCGTTGACCTCCATAGCAATTGTTTTTTCTACTATAGATGTCAATGGTTTCCAGCATTCTTCAAAATATCTTCTTTTGTGTTTCAAATAAAAACAAAACAAAAAAAATGGTTTGGAACAAGTGGACGATGAGTAAATGATGACAGAATTAGCATTTTGAGTGAGCTATCCCTTCGAGTACATAGTGAACAGGATATCATTGCTTGTTTGACCATTCTGAAGTCTAACATTCTCATTAACACCAAGATCATAAAGTGATAACTATATTACCATCTAAACCAGAGCGTATTTAGAATAGGCAAATACTTGAAACGCTCATTCGTGTTTAAAGCTGCATGGTTTCTGATGGGCTTCTTGTCAGGGTTGGCAAGGAGGACCCAAACGCAGAATAGACAGGAGAACACAAGGTTTATTTACAGGAGGGACACAAGGCAATGCAGAAGGACAGTCCACACAATAGTGCACGGTGAGGGCAGGAGAACAGACTGGTGAAGGATGGAGACTCAGGATGATACAGATGGGAGAGTCTTGTAGGGGGGGGTGGAACAGGCTGGTCAGGTAAGGGGAAATTCCAAACTTCAGGCCAAGTCAGTAAGTAGCTAGCAGAACCTCGGGTTGGGACAGGGGTGGCAAACAGATGGAACGTCAAGCCAAGGGGAATCCACAACCAGCGGAGACTCAGGAGGCAAGTGACACACGCAACACAACAGGACTAGACAGCTGGGAAGACAAGAAAATCTATAAGCAAAGCAAGCAAAAACAAACTAGAACAAAAGTAAAAACAAGAGATATGTAAGAAGGGAAAAAATAGAGGTCGAGAAATTAAATGAAACAAATAAGAGACTAAATAAAAACTACTATAACTTAAAACCAAAAGAAATAAGCTGTAGCTGGAAATAAAATGAAGCAAAACGCAGCAATAGGAACTATAATAAAGAACTAACAAAAGACTGGGACTAGACTGGGACTAGACTGGGACTAGACTGGGACTAGA
>CAIGQW010053073.1:0-32149 GCA_903798125.1 Danio choprae | reverse complement strand
GCCGGATCCTGACACTTTTACCATTCATCAGCTGGAAAATAAATATTCTGAAAGCATTTCCGAACAAGTCTGCCATTTTGTTTTCATTTAAAGCAAGTTGTTACTTTCATCGTTAATATTACATTTAACTCTGCATAAGAACGTAACTCGAAATATGAACTACTTGGAACTATATGAACTGTTGCCAAAATATCCATGCTAACATTCACATACATATCATGCTTTATCATGCAGATCAAATCCCATATATATATAAAACAATCTCTGATGTCTCTTGTGCAGACCGCCTCCAGGTTACCATGTGGACACTGACAAGGGTTTCAGCTTCTCCATAGCCGACGAAGCCTTTGTGTGTCAGAAGAAGAACCACTTCCAGGTGACGGTTCACATAGGCATGGTTGGAGATCCCAGATTCATTAGAACGCCAGTAGGTCTGATGCCCGTCGAGAGCTTCCACGTCAAGGTCTTTGGAGTCAAGGTAGTGACAACACGACCGAAAACCTGCACTCATTCTTCAGAGCTAATGATACACAATAATTCATTCCACAATTTGAACACTCGACCGCAAAACTAGCCATAAGGGTCCGTTTTTTTAAATTGAGATTTATACATCACCTCAAAGCTGAATAATTAAACCTTCCGTTGATGTGTGGGATATATTTGGGATTTGGCCGAGATACGACTACTTGAAAATCTGGAATCTGAGGGTTCAAAAAAAACAAAATGCAGAAAAGAATCCCCTTTAAACCTGTGTATAGTGCTTAGCAATGCACATTACCAATCAAAAACTCAGTTCATTCATTCATTCATTCATTTTCATTTCGGCTTAGTCCCTTTATTAATCTGGGGTCGCCACAGCGGAATGAACCGCCAACTTATCCAGCATATGTTTTTACGCAGCGGATGCCTTTCCAGCTGCAACCCATCATTGGGAAACATCCACACACACTCATTCACACACATACACTACGAACAATTTAGCTTACCCAATTCACCTGTACTGACTTGTGGGGGAAACCGGAGCACCCGGAGGAAACCCACGCCAACACAGGACGAACATGCAAACTCCACACAGAAATGCCAACTGACCCAGCCGAGGCTCGAACCAGCGACCTTCTTGCTGTGAGGCGATCGTGCTACCCACTGCGCCACCGTGAGGCCCCAAAAACTAAGTTGTATATATTTACTGTACGAAATGTACAACAATTCGTAATAAAACTTGATCTTTACCTAATATTCAAGTGATTTTTGGCATAAAAAATTTTCTCCCCTTTTCAGCAAGTTAACAGGTCCTGTATTTTATTTATTTGTGTTTATTTATGCTTTTGAATTGCATTATGGGACTTTTATGTCTGCTCTGTCGACTTTTGATGTTTTCTTTTGACTTTCATTGACGTTTTAGCAGTGTTCGAACTATGCCGTGGCCTTTGGGGGAGCCCACTTTTTTTCTAACCGGGATCGGGGTTGGGGATCTTGAGAGTCCTTTGCCACAATGATGTAGGCTATGAAACACACAGGATCCCTGTCCTTAAACAGCAATGTATAAACATTAATCTATAAACATAAAACAAATATTTATATAATTGTGACAATTGTAATAATATTACAATGTAGGCTAAATGAACAAAACACCACGATAGTTTCGGTTTACTTTCTCGCTAAAAAGCGCTTGTTTTCCCACCAATCACTTTTTTTGACCCTTGAAAATATCTTTTTAGGGATTTACTTTTACATGCACAAACAACAGCAGCCTAAACAACAGAACATCGTTGTCCAATTTTACCTGCAGTGCTTTTATTAGAGAAATACAGAGAAATACATTCATTTATATCAAATCATGTCCCAAGAGCCAGTTTCTGTGCCTGACGATCGGGTTGTCGTGGTCCTAACCTTCCACCACCACCCGTTCCACAATGCACCGGCCCCTTATGGCTCCCCTTGCAGGTGGTGGGCCTGCAGGAGGATGGTCCCACTTCGCTTCTTTGGGCTAAGCCCGGCCGGGTTCCGTGGGAAGAAACCCGGCCACCAGGCACTCGCATACGAGCCCCAACCCCAGGCCTGGCTCCAGGATGCGCCATACCGGACGACATCACGGTCCTCGATCTTATTTTACTCATAAGGGGTTTTTGAACCGCAGTTAGTCTGACCTGTCACCTAAGACCTTTTTGCCTTGGGAGACCCTACTAGGGGCATTAGCCCCCGACAACATAGCTCTTAGGATCACTCAGGCACTTAAACCCCCATCCCCCCAAATAAAATTTCACAAATCATGGTTTCAGGAGAGCCCATGCCTTAACTAAGGGAAGCCGAGCTCCCCCTAGCTCCCCTGTAGTTCGCACCCTGCGTTTTAGTAGTTTGAAACAATATGTTGTATAAGAAAGTCAGAGGGTCTTGATTTCAAAAGATGAATTTATTGTCGGACAATAAAAACGAGAGGCTAACAGACAAACAACAGTCTCTCCATGAACCTCTGCCTCTCTGTGTCCATTGTTGTGCTTTTATACATGCAGTTTCAGCTTCTTCGCATACTTTTTCCCACATATATGGTTCTGTGACGTTTACCTTTTGTATTTTTGGCTCTGTGCCCTTTAACTCTGGTATATTCTCGGCGGTTTGCCCATCTGGCCTAGGTTTCACGTTTTGGCTTTGCTAACTAATAACTCTGCTCTTAGGGTTATACATTCACCTCACACTTACTGCACACATATGCATACATATGATTATACAGATTAACATGTTCATTGCACCCTTTGAGAGAATATATGTTCACTGCACACTTTTGGGGCAGCACGGTGGCGCAGTGGGTAGCGCTCTTGCCTCACAGCAAGAAGGTCGCTGGTTCGAGCCTCGGCTGGGTCAGTTGGCATTTCTGTGTGGAGTTTGCATGTTCTCCCCGTGTACTCCTCCGGGTACTCCGGTTTCCCCCACAGTCCAAAAACATGAGGTACAGGTGAATTGGGCAAGATAAATTGTCCGTAGTGTATGTGTGTGTATGGATGTTTCCCAGTGATTGGTTGCAGCTGGAAGGGCATCCGCTGTGTAAAACATATGCTGGATAAGTTGGCGGTTCATTCCGCAGTGGCGACCCCAGATTAATAAAGGGACTAAGCCAAAAAGAAAATGAATGAATGCACACTTTTGGAGAATATACTTTGAGAGAATATAAAATCTTCGTCAGGGGCTGATACTGGTTATTAGCCGATTCGTTAGTGCGACACCCAACGCAATCCTTTATATTTTAAAGAGATGATTTGTTTGACACTTTGTTTTGCAGCTCGAAGCACAGAACCATTTGATCACTATAGAACAGTCTCAGTCGGACCGAAGCAAGAAGCCCTTCCTGCCGGTCAGGTGAGTGTCAGGACGCTTAAACTGAAGCCTGTGAAAAACATTTCAATAGTGTTTCGTAATGTTTGATTGTAACACCCCCTTTCAGAGTAAATCTGCCAGGAGACAAAATCACCAAGGTGACATTAGGACGCTTGCACTTCAGCGAAACCACTGCCAATAACATGAGGAAAAAGGGCAAACCCAATCCTGATCAGAGGTCAGTTACAAACAATCTGTCATCTGTAAACGCAGCTCAAATTTGGGTTATTTTGGAGGTCTATATAGTCTCTTTTCTAGTCTCTTTTGGAAAATAGTGCAGTACCAAATATTATCTTGAGGTTACTATTTTAGATCACTGTTCTGGAGCACACCAGCTTATAGATATCCTTAATACTAACATCTAAGCAACTTTAATTTAATTAAACAATTTGTGGTGCGGTTACATTTCCAGTGTGCAGACAAGGGCCATAAATTAAATCAAAAGACGGCTCCTCCGTGGACCCCAAAAATATACATACAACATACAAATCTGCAAGAGGGAACTAGATTGGGATTAAGTAAACAACTCCTCAAACAATTCTGTATCACCTGCAGAGACAGCACCTCTCAATGTTATGCGTAAGAAAACAAGCGACCTATTTACGTTACAGTTCGAGGTACACGCCAATAAATGTTATACCTTAAGTTAAGATGTACCTTTAGAGTCTTCGTAGCCTATAAGAGACAACGTTATCTGAAAATGCAGCCATGGCCAAGGGAAGCTAAATGGGCAACAAAAAAATCGTTGATGTGTATCATGTGAAGTGTTTTATGCGTTTACTCATATAGGGTCACCGGCTGTATGTTTGTTTGCATTTGACAGGTACTTTATGATGGTGGTGGGCCTGTACGCTACTGTGAAGGACGACAGCGTTCTGTTGGTTGCTAATGTTTCTGAAAGAATCATTGTTAGGGTAAGTCTTCCTGGTGTTGTACTGAAACTAGATGGACCAGACTGAAATTGCTAATGACATTGATGGGAACCTATGAATCCAACACCCCACGTACCCACCTACTTGTTTAATCTCAATTCTTACTTTTTCACAATCAACGCAGGTTCAAATCGAAACTGAATCTCAATTAGCCTAATGCCCTAGTTACTTTCATTATGATGGACTCATTTAGTAGTGAGCTTGACTTTGAGTGACTTACATTAGCTCCTTATGTCCACCTTCTTTTTTGGCTGCGATCCTCACTTATTTACTTCTGTTCGAGACCCATGTGTAACCTAAATCACAGCAGAATCTTGGACGGCAAGCCTTGTATAGTTCTGGAAAATGTCCATTTTTGACACTGCGATGTTACCACAAAGAAGGACTCGGCCAGTCATACTGTGTTTGGCAACTAAATTTCGAATCTAGTGATGAATCAGGCTAGATGTTAATGACATCATGGATCAAATATGGACAGACCCAATCACTGGGTTTAAAAGTGTCGTTTAAATTTAATTGAAAAACGAACCCAGCATTAGGTTTGTCCATATTTGACCCAACGTTGGGTTACGACATCCCAACATCAGTCTACAAACTTCAGATTTGTGCATGTTTTCCTCAAAGATAGCTGCTTTATTGATAGAAAACGTTCATTGGTTCTCAAACTTGTCATCTCTCTACCTACAGGCCTCCAACCCTGGTCTGTTTGAGAACGACAGTGATGTTCTCTGGCAAAAAGGACATGTCCCAGAGTCCATAGTGTGTCATGGGAGGATCGGCATCAACACTGACAGCCCGGATGAGGCTTTGGTTGTTTGTGGGAACACCAAGATAATGGGCAACGTCATGCATCCCTCAGACAGAAGGGCCAAACAAAACATTCAAGAAGTGAGTGCGTCTCTCTGCTCATTTATACAAGGGCCATGTCTACACATAAATGGAGTTTCCTGTCTGACTTGATGAGCATTAGATCGGATAAACTTTCAGGAAATTGTGTCTGTAACTTTCTGATTGTGCTGCGTCTCCCTTAAAGTAAATCTGTGTTTTTAATATTAATCAAACAACGAAAGATAAGGATATTATCCAGAGGACCGGAGTTGGGAACCACTGATTTAGATGAAGACGATAGCCGTGAAAGGCAGCTTTCAGGTGTTCAGTTCCATCCAAGATGCTCGGATCCATCTGTCTGCAGCTTGTTGGGACATTTCTTCTGTTTGTCTAATCCTTAAAGTTTTTAATAATACTAATCAATTGTAGCTTGTCAGACTGCGCGAACATGACTCCCATGTCACGCTGTAAGACGTCAGCTGTCGTAATGTCAGACTGAACGACCTAAGAAGCTCCAAACACAGATATGCAAGAAAACGTCGTCCAGCCATGACACTTTCACTGTCCCGCATTCTGACATGACAAACAAAGTGTAGCGGCAGTTTTGCTCATGGCGTGGCTCGATAATAAAACCAGTAAAAAGCTGTTTTCCCTGCGGTGGTTTGCAGTTGTTTGCGTCATCAGATTCTGCGCTCCTGATGGTTATTGGTTCGATGCTCATCATAGCTGAATTACACTGCAGAAAAGTGACTAAAATGGAGGGCAGAATTTGATCACAGCAGCCATTAAGCGGCTGTCGGTGAACACGTCAAACAAACGAACAAAGATCACAGATTTAAGACTTACAGAATCTTTTAGGATTTCCCAAATTTGTCTCAGAAGACCGAATCGTGGCTGAAATTGCACAGGTTGGGCAGGGCTTTAGAATAGATGTTTAAATCCTTCTGCAGATTCTCTTTTGGAGGCTATGTTCCTTTGTCTTCATGTTCATATCTGTCAATGTATCTTATTGGTGTCTCTTAAGTGGTAATGGAAATGGCTATTCTTGTGTCTTATTATGTCGCAGGTGGATTCAACGGAACAGCTCAAGAGGATAGCTCAGATGAGAATTGTGGAGTATGATTATAGACCAGAGTTTGCCTCGAGGATGGGGATTGACCAATGTCACGAAACGGGTACAAGCTAAATCAGCATGCAACTTACTTACAACATCAGTTCAGTACTGTAGACAGATGCTCACCATCGCACGTCTCTCTTTGATTAGGAATCATTGCGCAGGAAGTCCGAGAACTCCTGCCTTTGGCTGTGAGAGAGATGGGCGATATAACTTGCATAAATGGCGAGACGATTGATCAGTTTCTCATGGTGGACAAAGTGAGTCTTCCAGATAGCTGTTAATATTTGCAGTTATTGTTTACTAGGCACGCTCATATATAACACAACGTCGGTCATTTTTCCTGATCTAGGAACAGATTTTTATGGAGAACGTGGGTGCTGTGAAGCAGTTGTGTAAACTCACAGATAACCTTGAGAGTCGCATTCAAGAGCTTGAGGTCTGGAACACTCGTCTGGCCAAACTGAAGACGCTTGGTAGCATGCGCTCCAACAGCAGAGCTCCTATTAAAGGGTCTGGAGCCACTTTTTGATTTCAGTTGTATTTTTGTAGTATGGAAATGTGTGTGCAGGTTTTCCTAATTTCGCAAAATGATCGTCTTATTTCTAGATTTAATGTAAACCTTTTCATTTAGTATGATTTTTGTGCAACAATTTACTGTTTCCTAGAGTAAAAGTTCAATAACAGTATGGTAACGATTACAGCTTGTATGTTTAGAGATACTTGGAACCACACAAGCTAAAATGCTAACTCAAAAGCTGCAACAAGCATGCAACGCTATGTGAAGTTGTACTGCGTGTGTATTGTGCATTTGGAAAATATTAACAGTGCTTCAATTTTTCCACATTATGGTATGTTACAGCCTTATTCAAAATGAATTAAATGTATTATGCTCCTCAAAAATCTACAAGCAACACCCCATAATGAAATTGTGAAGGAAGCTTGTTTGAAATCTTTGTACATTTATGTAAAAACAAACAAACAACAAAAGAGTGTACAGAAGTATTCATAACGGGGCAGCACGGTGGCGCAGTCTGTAGCACAATTGCCTCACAGCAAGAAGGTCGCTGGTTCGAGCCCCGGCTGGGTCAGTTGGCATTTCTGTGTGGAGTTTGCATGTTCTCCCCGTGTGCTCCGGTTTCCCCCACAAGTCCAAAGACATGCGCTATAGGTGAATTGGGTAAGCTAAATTGTCCGAAGTGTATGTGTGTGAATGAGTGTGTGATTCCCAGTGATGGGTTGCAGCTGGAAGGGCATCCGCTGCGTAAAACATATGCTGGATAAGTTGGAGGTTCATTCCGCTGTGGCGACCCCAGATTAATAAAGGGACTAAGCTGAAAAGAAAATCAATGAAGTATTCATAACCTTTGTCATAAGCCCATTTGTTTCCACTGATCATCCTCGAGATGTTCCTACATCTTGACTGGAGTCCACCGCTGGCTAGATCGGTTGATTGAACATGAAAACACACACCTGTCTATTAAAGACCCACAGTTATCAGTTCGTCACAGCACAAACCAAGTCATGGAGACCGTGGAATTGTCTGTAGATCTCTGAGACAGGATTGTATGGGTGCACAGGTCTGGGGAAGGGTACAGACATTGCAGCCAAAATTTCTGCAGCATTGAAGTTCCCAATGAACACAGTAGCCTCCATCATCCGAAAAGGGAAGAAGTTTTATAACCACCAAGACTCTGCTAGATCTACCAAACTGAGAGATCAGGAGATAAGGATCTTATCTTACCTTAAGGTCAGGGAAGTGACCAAGAACATGATGATCGCTCTGAAAGGGCTCCAGAGTTTCTCTGTGGAGAGAGGAAGAACTTCCAGAAGATCAAGTATCTCTGCAGCTCTCCACCAATCAGGCCTGTATGGTAGAGCAACCAGATTGCGGACACTCCCCAGTAAAGCCACAGGACAGATGCCTGGAGTTTGGCCAAAGGTACCTGAAGGACTCTCAGACCATCAGAAACAAACACCTCTGTGCTGATTGAAAGGTAGAACTTTAATCAGGCAGCTTTCATCAGCTGGCCAGTACATCCCTACAGTGATCAAGGCAGAGCAGCACCAGCCGTTGAGATATGTTTCAGCAGCAGGAACTGGGAGACTAGTCGGGATTGAGGAAAAGGTGAATGCAGCAATGGACAGAGACATCCATGGTGAAAACCTACTCCAGAGTGTACTGAATCTCAGACTGGGGTTTCAAAAGGAAAATGACTCTCAGTACACAGTAAATATGACAAAAGAGCAGCTACATGGATGACTCCCAGCCGG
The DNA here is from genome assembly GCA_903798125.1 of Danio choprae. Taxonomy (NCBI): domain Eukaryota; kingdom Metazoa; phylum Chordata; class Actinopteri; order Cypriniformes; family Danionidae; genus Danio; species Danio choprae. The sequence goes on along the minus strand of CAIGQW010053073.1, from coordinate 23,632 downwards.
AGCCCAGACATAAACCCTATTGAACATATCTGGAGAGATCTGAAAATGCCCGTGCAATGATGCTCCACATCCGACCTTACGGAGATACTGCAGATAACAATGGGAGAAACTACCTAAAAATAGGTAGGCCAAGCTTGCAGCTTCATTTGAGGCTGTAAATGGTGTCAAAGGTGCTTCAACAAAGTATTGCGCAAAGACTGTGAATACTTATGTACTTCAGATTTATACGTTTTATAATACAATTGGAAAGATTTCAAACAAACCTCTTTCATGTTATCATCATGGGGTACAAAGTACTGTGAATGCTCTCCAGATACACTGTATGTGTCTTCATGCAATCGCCTAAAATTGGTTGATTTACTGAAATAATTCTCTTCACAGGACCATCAACAAAAACCGCACATCCCATACAGAACTCCCAACACCAGTCCCATCGCCCCCTCGGTCTAGCAAAGTAACGCAAACCGTTTTACTCAATATTTTCAACACGCATTTTTACAAATGTGACAACCTCATATTTCTCTTCCAGAACTACTTCTGTGGGAGATACAACCACTGTCTTCAACACAGAGTATTCCAAGCTAGCATTATCATGCTAGTAACAACCATGGCTCTTTGGTGAGATGTTTTGAAATACATTTGATCCTAAAACATATCTTGGCCACAAAGGAAGAATTTGTTCCCGTGACTAGCTTAATTCCTTCTTGAGCCAATCTGAAGGCCACGCAAAGTTTGGAGGTCAGTAGCTACTGACCCTACTGCTGAATACTGCCTGCAGACGTTGTTCCCAATCGCTTCCACTTTGTCATAATACCACAAATAGCACACTGGAATATTTAGTAGTGAGATTTTCATTTAGTCATTGAGCAGACGCTTTTGTCCAAAGTGACTTACAATTGAGGAGGCATTCAGCGATTCAACAAGAACAGGCAATGCACACTACAAGTGCTAATTATACATACGAGCAGTTAGTGCTCAAAGAATTAAGTGCTAGATTAACGAGAGGGGGGGGGGGTGTTTTTATATATAGAGAGAGAAGAGTGTTTCTACAGGTGGTTTGTCAAGCCCACTCACCTGTGTGAAGCTCACGTCATAAATGCACAATTTTTTTAATAGTGATATGGAGTGATTGTAAGAAAGTGTCTGGTGCAAATGTGCAAAACTGGAGTCGGTTAGTGTGAGAGAGATGAAAGAGTGTGCTTTCTACTGGTGGTTTGTCAAGCCCACTCACCTGTGTGAGGCACACTCAGAATTGCACAATGTTTTGAGGGCGCCGTGTGGTGTTGTTTGGGAGAGAAGAGGGGGGTCATGGTTTTGTTCTACACACTGTTCTTGTTTTACACACCTGTGGCCATGGAAGTGATTGGAAGAATGCAATGATTTGGAGGGGTGTCCGAAACTTTGTATAGTGTATTTTTGGATGACTTTCTATATTTACACAACGCAGTTGTCAGCTAATCGTTAAAACGTTCATGCGGCTGTTCATTTGCATGACTACAGTGTTATTTAATAATCTCGTGTAAACTACAAAAGCACAAATTTGTGAAAACAGCCACATCACGTGCTGGCATATTACATTTTCAGTCTAAAGAAAACTGGGATTCTTTACAAAGCGACATCTGCAACTGGCCTGTGTGTTGATTTTACTGAGGAAAGTTTGAGATGCAATGAAATCTGCTTCTTGGCAAAATGTGTGAGCCTGCGTGTGACTTTATTTTACCTTGTTGTTTTGCAGTGTGATTTCTATTACTGCCCTCTATATGTTGACATTACGAGAGGACATGGATTTCAACAGCAGGTATAACGTTATCCTTAGTGATGTCATCGCTACAAACATATATGTTGGGTGCTCAATGGCTCAGCATGTTAAATCACATTGGTTTGCCATGCTTGTTGTCACAGTAATTGCTTCTTAATTGTGGCAGTAATATTTGAAGTGAGGTTTTGACCTTGTTTTCTTTTCATATTCAGTTTCAATGACTCCAACGTCATACCAGCCTACACCACACCAGCAGCACTGACCACAGGTACTGTATGCAGATGTTTAGACATATTCTGTAGGACCTTTTACACTTGAAATAGTCAACCCTGGGTCATTCTAATCTCCTGGTTAACAGATCTAGGGTTATCTTGCTTCACGTTTCACTCCGGCATCTGTGGCAGTTTCAAAAGCAGTCCTAATTTGACGTTTCTACTAGGAGCAGTGCAAGATATATGAGAGGAGTTACAAATGCATTGTCATTGCAGTAAAAAGCATTGCAGTCCCTGCTTTGATGCAGGGATTGTCGTCACAACACCCGCGAGACCTGGGAAATAGACGGGGCGAGAGAAAAGGAGATGGACAAATTGAGGAGAGACAGAAGAGACCGAGAGAGGGGAGAAAAAATAGATAAAATAAAATAAATTGGGGTTAGATTCTCCAAACACGCTGCTTCTTGGTCCTCAACCAGCTGAGAGACCCTCACTCGTGATGCCTGGCAACAGCCCCTAGGTGGACGGCTTTAGAATCTGCCCTGCCCCCGGTTGGCTTTTTTTAAATGGCTCCTCTGGTTTACGGGTGCTTGGCTGTGAGCCCCCTGTTCAATTTCGCACTCTACTCCTCCCCATCGTGGCGGTCGGTAGCAGGCTACGGCTCCCGGCAGACGGCAGTGTCTTCCCCAGATTTTTTTTACGGTGGTAACCCATGTCTCCTGTTCCTCCCCATCCCGGCGGACGGCAGCAGGTCTCTGCGTCTGGTGAACGGGGTGGCTCCTCCGTCCCCTCACAAGCGGCAACCGACCCTCCAGGTTGCTGTGGATGGCGGTGAGTTCCATCCTCTCGGCTGGCCTCGAGCGTCTATGGCGGCAGACTCTGCTCCTCCGGCTTGATGGCACCACAAACTTCCCCCAACGGCGAGGGCTCCTCCTCATGGAGACTGCCGCCAAACTGAAAGCAAAAGTAAAACAAAGTGTCCAGGCCTGGTCCTCTCTCGTCTTCCACTGCTGTCTCTTCTCCTTTTATAATCCAGAGCTCCTCCGCGGGACTGGAGGACGACACAGGTGCTTCACATTATCATTCAAGCACCGGCCTGGTCCCGTTCCCACGGCTCTCGGCCCCGCTCACTCACTACATGCGTCTTTAAGTTTATGAAAATAATAAAACGATATATTTTATTATTCATTCATTCATTTTCTTTTCTGCTTAGTCCCTTTATTAATCTGGGGTCGCCACAGCGGAATGAACCGCCAACTTATCCAGCATATGTTTTACGCAGCGGATGCCCTTCCAGCTGCAACCCACTGGGAAACATCCATACACTCATTCACACTCATACACTACGGACAGTTTAGCTTACCCAGTTCACCTGTACCGCATGTCTTTGGACTTGTGGGGGAAACCGGAGCACCCGGAGGAAACCCACGCCAACACAGGGAGAACATGCAAACTCCACACAGAAATGCCAACTGACCCAGCCGAGGCAAATAAATAGATTTCAGCAATATTTTGTTTGTGCAGTACCAAACATCACCACCGGATGACATACTGTTTACATTGGTGACCATATAAGGGCGCTCCCTATTTCTGTGTATGGTCTGAGCGATATGAACCAGTTTTATGAATTTCTTTCATAATTTTGACAATATTTGACATCAAATTCTGCATTAGTATGGGCAGCTTGGTGGTATTTGATATTGAACTCAATTAAGGGGTTACGTTTGCATGTGACTTTGTTGGTCTATATATTCTGGCCATTGTTATTTTTAACATAGTTCAGTGTATCTTGATTGTTTTCAGTGGCCTCCACTGCCCCTCCTGGTCCCTGGCCTCCAGACATCGATTTCTCCAATGTGTTTTATTCAGACGACGTCTACTGCTGTCCTTCTACTGTAATACACAATCACAGCACCAACCTGACAGACACAGCCGTCCCTTTTAACTTTCTGTCACACATAGTCAGCAATCTGAGAAAAAGAGTAAAAGGTAAAAGACGCTGTGCCGGTGTTCACCCTTCAAATATGCTTTTATACATTAGCTGTTGTCTTCGCCTGAACTCATTTTAATGTTGTCCTTTTCAGGGTGGTTAGAAAGCCTGCCAGAGAAACTGACAAATTCTACCGACTGTAAGTTGATGAAAAACCTGTTCAGGAACAACAGACGCACAGCGCCATTTTATGAAGCGTGTTGTGTTTCATTGAGAGATTACTTGTTGTTTAATGAATTCATTTGCTAGACTTTTCGCAAAGCACGGCCTTCATTTGGTGCACACATGTTTGTTTGTAAGCTATTGCTATTTTTGAAAATTGTCTTATTAATAATAGCGCCAATTAATTCTTAATAATAATAATAATAACAATAATGTAATGAAGTCAAACTGTGGCCAGTAAAGCATGATGTCTTTGTTCATATCGTCTCTGCAGGGACAAACACAACAATACAGTCCATCTTCATAACGCAAAATCAACAAGCAATAGACCAGCAGTACTGTCAGGAGAATTGTGGGTAGGTATCACGATAATTCAGTAGAGAGCAACAGCGAGATTGCGGAAGATTTTCTTTCTTTCTTTTCTTTTTATATGTATTTTGAGCCTTATAGACAGACCTGTATTTCCTTGTGAAATATGATTATTGTTTTGTTGAACACAATAAGTTGATTTGGTAACACCACCGGGTTGTTTGGATCTAAGCTCTGCCGGAAAGTAGGTCCTGTGTTTATAGGATGTATTGAATATGTTACACAATGGTACATTTTTTTTTTAGCTGACTTATAATATGATTATATATACTGCTTATCCTTGTCAATCATAATTTACTTAATCTACACTGCATGAAGTGGTATATAAATGAAGGCGACTTGACTTGAGTAGACTAGGATCGAGCCAGTTTAATTACAGACAGTGCCTTGTTCTTTACCCCTCATGTGTTCACCTCAGCCTTCTCATGTTTGGAATGCCTCTAGGGTTGCTTTCACATTGGGTTGGATTGCTTGGTTTGTACCAGTGTTCGGTTGACCTCTTCTGCCTTTGGACTGTGTCAACACAGTGATTTTTCGATCTGAAAGCTTGAACTTTGGACTTTAAAATGTAGTTTCATTTTCAAAGTGCCAACACTGTGTGGCAAATTCGTCTATTTGTCATCAATGTAATGCAAAGTTCAAATGAGTGTGAAGTTGAGCGGAAATAGATATGCATAAGTTATGCATTCCAGAAAATGAATGAACACATAAACCCATTGACCAATTAATATGTGATTTATAGCGGCTCATTTCCATTATGTGGTGTGATTGTGTTCACATCTGAAATGAATTGTACCAGAGTTCATGCGAACCGTACCCCAGTCCACCCCTTTCAGGTAGACTCGGGTACGGTTCTCGGATGCACACGGAGTTCAGTAAACCTTGTTCACACTAGCCAAACAAACCAAACCAACAGCCCCATGTACACACCAAAAGTACTAGTGTGGAAGCACCCAGAGTTTCTTGGTCGAATACAATCTTGATATGTGGACACACTAGGATCGGAGCTTTATTTATTCGTCTACAGATTAATTAGCTTGATTCCACGTTGGCTCCAGGGATTGTGTGCCCTTGGCAGACATTGTAATTCAAAAGGAATCATATTGGTCTGCGCTTCTCTGTACAACAGGGTTTAAAATGAATGTGGATTTCTAGACTGACTTGTACTTACTTACCTGACGTACTTAAGAATGCTCTATAATGAATTGACTGATCTGCATGTTTTGTAGGAAGGGAAACTACACCTACTTCATTCCGCTCAGCAAACACATCCCGCCCAACATGCCCATAACTCTCCAAATGAAGTGAGTAAAGGACTCTTCAACTCTGTCTGGTCTGCAAACTACAGTAGCTTTTGTAACCTAACACACATGTGAAGTGAGAAGGAAGTAACTCATCTTTGAACTCTCTGCCGACCTCGCTCTCCCATCGACTGTATTTGTCAGTCAGAACCCAATTCATCCTCCATGATGGATAATTCGCTCACTTTGCCGAAGCACTCAAGCACTGGTTTGCCTCTGATTTCAGGCAGGTAATGCTCATTTTCCTGAAATCAGAACTAAAAGGTGCCGTGAACTCCATTAGTGAGCATTAGACACATTTCTTTTCTCCGTTTCGGCCTTGGGGCTTTTAGGAAACGAGAACCTACCTTTATGAAAACTCTGGATCAATTTGAAAACACCATTGTCATGTTGCAGTTTGACCGTGAAAACTTTCTGGGAGACTGTGAGGCTTTCAAACACGCTTTTCAGTCATGCGACCGATTCAGGTGACATGGCGGACGACATTGTAAAGCAGATGTTTTGGATGCTTTCTGTTTTGACAGCTTGCTCTGTCAGTTCGTACGTGCTCCATATTGCCTCTCCTCAAAGCAAAGGACACGGAATGTGTACTAGGAACAATTGTTTCTTTGAATATTTTGCCAAGACGTTTTAGAGAGATGGAAAGTAAATAAATGGCAGACAGATACGACGCAGTACATGAACGAAAGCGTTTTCAGCCGTTTAAGTGTGGATGACCATTTTTTTGTTACGAAATGAAAACAGTAGTATGGACATGGGGCTTTTTTAGATGAAAACGCCATTTTTTTCATTGATCTGGATTAGTGTAGACGTAACCTCAACGTGGGTACAAATGACTGAAGTCTTAATCATCCTCAATTGTTAAAAGGTCCTGCTAGTTCCAAGTGTGGTTTATTTATAAACTAATTTCGAGAGGATCACGTGCTTAGGATTGAACACAGCTGGCATCGCATCAGCTTCGCTTATTGCACCAATCAGACACACTATAAATAACCAGAGTTTTTCACTCTAGTCATCTTCGTCTTGAAGAATCCCCCTTTCCACCCCTACTCCTTCCTTTCTCCTGACTGGGCGGCACGGCGGCCCAGTGGCTAGCACTGTTGCCTCACAGCAAGAACACCACCGGTTTTGCCCCTCACCGCGCCGGTCGGCGTTTCTGTGTGGAGTTTGTATGTTCTTCCCGTGTTCGCGTGGGTTTTCCCCAGGCTTCCCGGTTTCCTCCCACCGTCCAAAGACATTCACCTAAGCAGGGGAGTTCTCGAGACCTACCTGAGCTCAAACTCCCCTCTCGCCCTTCAAACGGGAGGGAGCCCCGGGCTCAAGGATATTCCGAGCTCAGGGCTCTCTCCCGGGACAGCATGCCAAATACGCTTTATCATCAATCATCAGCTAAGTGTGAACTCTTGAAATTAAATATGCCAATAAACACTCTACAGTGGAGATCAAAATTATACAACCACTTGAATTATTGTAATCATCATTCCAATTTTTTACTTTTTATGCTACCCCTACTGCAAAAAACATCCCCCAAAACCATGACACTTCCTCCTCCGTTTGTCACTGATTTCTTTACACATTTTTTTTGTCTCTCATCTGACCCCCAAAAATGTACTTTCATCACTCTGAAGTGCACTTTAGATCAGTTCTCTGTGCATGCAACATGCTCCTCAGCAAAGCTTGGTCTAGACTTCTGATCACTTGCTGTTGAGAGATTCATTCATTCATTTTCTTTTCGGCTTAGTCCCTTTATTAATCTGGGGTCGCCACAGCGGAATGAACCGCCAACTTATCCAGCATATGTTTTATGCAGTGGATGCCCTTCCAGCTGCAACCCATCACTGGGAAACATCCACAAACTCTCATTCACACTCATACACTATGGACAATTTAGCTTACCCAATTTACCTATACCGCATGTCTTTGGAGCACCCGGAGGAAACCCACGCCAACACATGGAGAACATGCAAACTCCACACAGAAACGTCAACTGACCCAGCTGAGGCTCGAACCAGTGACCTTCTTGCTGTGAGGCGATTGTGCTACCCACTGCGGCACCGTGCTGCCTGAAGAGAGATTGTCCACATTATCTTGTCCTCTCTTATATTTGTCCTAAATGGACAACCCGCCTTTTTGGGGACTTTAATGAGCGAGTGACAGTATATGTGCAACATATAAACAATATATCCTAGATATAGCAGACTTAGAACAATTAGCTTCTCTAGCTATGGCAGAAAGGATGGTCTCGATCTGGAAAACCTCTTATCTGTGGGTTTCTGTCACTTTGGAATGGCTTGCCATTTAGCAAATACAAAGAAAACGGTAAAGTTAGGGGGCCTCACGGTGGCGCAGTGGGTAGCACGTTCGCCTCACAGCAAGAAGGTAGCTGGTTCGAGCCTCGGCTGGGTCAGTTGGCTTTCTGTGTGGAGTTTGCATGTTCTCCTCGTGATGGCGTGGCTTTCCTCCGGGTGCTCCGGTTTCCCCCACAGTCCAAAGACATGCGCTATAGGTGAATTGGGTAAGCTAAATTGTCCGTAGTGTATGAGTGTGAATGAGAGTGTGTGGATGTTTCCCAGTGATGGGTTGCAGCTGGAAGGGCATCCGCTGCGTAAAACATATGCTGGATAAGTTGGCGGTTCATTCCGCTGTGGCGACCCCAGATTAATAAAGGGACTAAGCCGAAATGAAAATGAATGAATGAATGAACGGTAAAGTTAGGGTTCCAGTTAAATAGCCTGTATCAGATAATTAAGGAAATTAGCCACCTTGTGTCAGATTCACACCAATATCTGAGGAGTATTCTTTTTCAAATAAGGTATATCATGTGTGTAGGAATGTATGTAACTCATTAAACGTGGAAAATAATTTTGGATAACAGAAACTTCTGATAGTTTTGGTCGTTCTGTAAATTTTGATCTCCATTGTGTACGCTTCTTTCTTACTGCAAAGGGCACTTTTAAAGTCCATTTTAGGTTTTAAAGTCCAAAATTAAGATGAAAGTTTGCTTTCAAATGTGTATTTTTTTTATTCAACAAACAGTAGCTCCTCCCCTTTTAAAAAACAGCCAATGGCATTTGGTTCTGATTACAGCTCTGCCGGTGAGAGTGGTTGAGCTCAAGTGCATCAACTGAAAAGCAAATGAGAAGCATCTTGGAGGGGGCGGGGCATGTCAGACACTAGAGAGCATTTGATTGGTCAGAAGATTTGATTTTGATTTGAGAACCTCATGCTTGTGACTCGGTACAACACGTAAACTCCACCTATTAAAATAACGGCTTTGGTCTTTATACTGTAAAATCGTGACGATATTTTATTTATTGATCGTGGGCCGCGAGTATCGTCATTGTGATGATAATAATACGATTAATCGTGCAGCCCTATGATAGGGGATGACAGACAGATATTGGATTATAATAGGCATGTGTGAATCATATCCTCATTCATTTTTCTTCTATCCGAGTAGCACAACTGAGTTGCTGGTGATCCAGCTGTGTTCACGTGATGGAAGTGAGCAGTGCTCTTCAGTACTCGACTACAACGGCCCAGAGTCAGACACTCCTCTCAACACACAGGTATGCACTGGAATAATAAACGTGAAACAGATTTAACAGTTAGGACGCCAAACCCCAATCTCCGACCCAAATTCTCCATTGTCTAAACCCATTTTCACTTGACAAGTTGTCAAGGCTGTATCTGTGAGACCAGAGGGTTTTTCCATTGCCTATATTGAGGATAAAGACCTCAGAGCCAGCACAATGCGCTTCCAGGCGTGACACAAGTGTTATTTTACTAGTTTCATCCAGGTGAAGGTATCATGTTCTTGTTTTGTGCCAATAGCATGTACATTTGCGCCCTTTTATGCAACCATGGTCCTCTGCTTTTAACCCATCATAAGTGCACACAACGTATTTTGAGTGAGGAGTGAGAGACACACACACGCACACGGTGAGCATACACCCAGGGCAGTCATTAACCAAATAATAGCTGCTCTGTGGTCAATGGCGTGGGTCCTAAATGTGCATACACATTGCTTATTACACACACAGGGATGTACAGCAAATACAAATATATTCATATATGAAAAATTAAAGCATGGGCGTAGTGGGTATCGCTGTCGCCTCACAGCAAGAAGGTCGCTGGTTCGAGCCTCAGCTGGGTCAGTTGGCGTTTCTGTGTGGAGTTTGCATGTTCTCCCAGTGTTGGCGTGGGTTTCCCCCGGGTGCTCCGGTTTCCCCCACAAGTCCAAAGACATGCGCTATAGGTGAATTAGGTAAGCTAAATTGTCCGTAGTGTATGTGTGTGAATGAGAGTTTGTGGATGGTTCCCAGTGATGGTTTGCAGCTGGAAGGGCATCCGCTGCGTAAAACATATGCTGGATAAGTTGGCGGTTCATTCCGCTGTGGCGACCCCAGATTAATAAAGGGATTAAGCCGAAATGAAAATGAATGAATGAATATATGCATTTGTTTCTATAATGTTTTGTTTTGATTTGTCCATATGTTGGGTTTTAGAGACATATGCATCACTATATAGAGGTAGAGGTATTGGAAGTGTGTTTTTTTGATCGCACTGTTGTCGTTCATTCATTCGTTTGCTGGAAGTTAGAACTGTTCACCCAATAGTTTACCCAAAACTGAATATTCTGTCATCATTTACCCACCCTTTGCCTGTTTAAACCTGTTTGAGTTGGGTTTTTTCCGTCCATCAAACGCTAAAGGAGATATTTTGAAGAAAGCTGAGATCCTGTAACCTTTTTCCTTCTCTGGAAGGTAATGGTTGCAGGTTTTCAGCGTTCTCGCAATAACGAAACTCATTAAGGCTTGGAACCGCATTTGTTATTTGTTCATTTTCTTTTCGGCTTAGTCCCTTTATTAATCTGGGGTTGCCACAGCGGAATGAACCGCCAACTTATCCAGCATATGTTTTACGCAGCGGATGCCCTTCCAGCTGCAACCCATCACTGGGAAACATCCATACACACTCATTCACACACATACAAATTAGCTTACCCAATTCACCTATACCGCATGTCTTTGGTATTGTGGGGGAAACCGGAGCACCCGGAGGAAACCCACGCAAACACGGGGAGAACATGCAAACTCCACACAGAAATGCCAACTGACCCAGCCGGGGCTCGAACCAGCGGCCTTCTTGCTGTGAGGCGATTGTGCTACCCACTGCGCCACCGTGCTGCCCTGATTGTTATTTGTTGTTACTGATTTTGTTATTTCTTTCAATTCTTTCTCTTTTTGTCACAGGGCTACATACATAAGTGGACACTGGCGGTGGCAAATCATCACCGTGCCTCCTACCACTTCCGCACTTCAGTTGCAGTGAGTTCCTGTGTATCCGCATGTGTTTGTGTGTTGATTATGTGCACAGGCTTTCAAATATAGTTCATTTGAGAGCCTGCGCGAATGCAGACGCACAAGAAAAATCTGTCCTTGTTCAGCTTCAGCATCATTTATTAAGTGCAAATGAATAATTCGATTAGGGCCCTGGGTCCTACAGATATGTCCTATTGGTTATGCAATGCTACCCAAGAGAACAAGTCAGGCGCTCTGCAAGTGTTTACTTGGGACTGAAGACCCATTTTATATTCACAGAAAAAGAAGGCGGGCTGTCTTCCTGTCAGCTTTTGCACCGTCTGTAGTTCCCCGATTTCTGCACAGAAGAACTGAACCAGTTGAATGCACATGCCTAGAGACCTCCATAGGCCTCAATATGTTTTCATAAATGGTTACACAGGAAATCAGAAGCGAGAGACACACGTTATTTGTATGGTTTCTGCTGCATATTTCTTGTCCAATATAGCTCCTTCTGCAAAATGCTTCATTAGTATGCAAAACACCTCTCGGCTCGAAGGAAAGTCTGTGTCTGAGAGGTTGCACTGTTCTAAAGTACCAGACATAGAGACAAGTGGGAATAAACATACACCTGAATGTAGTCAGAAAAGCAGTGAACAGTGACAGGGTAAGAGTAGATTGATGTAGAAACTGAAATGAAAGTGGCCTAACACTGAGCCCTGTGGGACACCAGCTCATTCCTCCACTTGAAGATCTAGTTTCCTGCAGAGTTTAGGTTCAGTTCGTACATCAATTGTCAGAGCGTACAACATAGTTCCATTAAAGAATGGCTGTAATGAGAATAGTTTCAGCATATCTTTAGGGAAAGCACGTATAACACATTTCAAATAAAAAATAAAGGATAACTCATAACTAATGAAAAATGGAAGAAAATGAATGTGCGCTCACTGTATGCACCCAGCAACCATTTTTCTGAACAAGTCTAATAGATGTCTAATAGACATCTAAACATAGACGTCTTGGCTAAAACGAGGCTAAATTTGGGCTGTCAGTGAACGTATAAGAATAGCCCAAAACTAGACTAGTCATCAAATACACAGGAATAAACAACAAGTGTGAAGTCTGTCTTTTTGATGATGAGTCTAATTTTGGGCTATTATTAGACGTCTATTAGATTTATACTGACAGCCCAAATTTAGCCTGCAGATTTATTTATTTTTTTGCTTCACAAACAATTCTACAACACTTTCAGTACAAAAATGCCCAATGTCTATAGCAACTCGAGTCTAAGAATAGCCCAAAACTAGACTAGTCCTCAAATTCACAGATTAGCCGGACTTCACATTTGTAGTCGTTCATTCCTGTCTATTTACTGACTAGTCTAGTTTTGGGCTATTCTTAGACGTCTATTAGATTTTCTAATACTGCCCAAACTTAGCCTTGTTTAAGACGAGTCTTCTATGTGTTGACGTGACGCATGGTGAACCTTTTCACTCTCACGCAAAACTCCAGATGATGTACCAACAATATGACCACAGCTTTATTCTATCAATTCATCTGTCTTTATTGAAAGGCTTTAGTAAGGGTGACTGCATATTTAATATTCATTCATTTTCTTTTCGGCTTAGTCCCTTTATTAATCTGGGGTCGCCACAGCGGAATGAACCGCCAACTTATCCAGCATATGTTTTACGCAGCGGATGCCCTTCCAGCCACATCCCATTACTGAGAAACATCCATACACACTCATTCACACACACACACTACGGACTATTTATTCATTCATTTTCATTTCGGCTTAGTCCCTTTATTAATCTGGGGTCGCCACAGCGGAATGAACCACCGACTATTTAGCTTACCCAATTCACCTTTACCACATGTCTTTGGACTTGTGGCGGAAACCGGAGCATCCGGAGGACCACGGGGAGAACATGCAAACTCCACACAGAAACGCCAACTGACCCAGCCGAGGCTCGAACCAGCGACCTTCTTGCTGTGAGGCGATTGTGCTACCCACTGCGCCACCGCGTCGCCCCCATATTTAATATAATGTAAATAAAAAAAGGCTGTGAGAAACAATCAGTTCCAAGTGTTGTAGTGGACCAAACCTCAAGCCCTGTGACTTAAGCTATGGTTAAAGTGTCACGGATGTAGGGTGGGGAAAAGGAGCGAGGACTCAAATGCAGGGAAAATGATGGGTTTTTATTAGTAATAAAATAAAACAAGCAGCAAAACAAACTACCCCGAGGGGGAAAGCATTAACAAAACGGCAAAAACAAACGTGACTGGGCTGGCAAGGGAGAGAAGGGCTAGACAAGGCTGGACATGACAGGGCAAGACGATTAATGACGACGAACTAGCAGAGGACAAAAGACATGAGGATACTATAAAGGAGAAATAATTAATTAACAGACAGGCGAGCAGGATAAACTAATAATGGGTTAACAAGGAGGGTGGGACTAGACAATAGACGGGAGAGCACATGACACAAAGAGACAACACAAGCCATGGGCTCACGTAAAACGGGACTAGAACACCAAGCCATTGAGAGGACTTATTAACCGCGTTCACGTGAAACACTAAAGCACGCAGCGCATGTAAACATGAACCACGTGCTAAACACAACACCAAAAGAAGACCGAACGCAAGACACGAGTACACGATAAATAAAAACACTCACCGTGCACTCACACATGCATGTTCCATCCCAGCGCCAACTGAAACCGAAAGCAACTGGACTGAGATGCTGAGACCGAAACAGCACGATGCAGACAGAACAAGCACAAACACCAAGACGAGAGCGCGCGTCCCAAGCACGCCCAGACCTCACACGCCAGCATCAAGCAGGAGCGTGCACAGCCCAAGACAGCGCTCGTACAGAAAAACGGAGACAGACAAGAACAGAATAAGAGTGCACGACCAGAGAAAACTCGAGCCGAGCACAACATACAAGGACTAGCGTCTGGACTCTGCCACCAAAACAAGACCCAAGTGGCAGAATCCTGACATTAAGTTGAGCTACATGTATAACACTTAACCCAATGGTCTCAAACTCAATTCCAGGAGGGCCGCAGCTCTGCGTAGTTAAGCTCCAACCACCTCCAACTCACGCCTGCTTAATAGTCTCTAGTAGTCTTGATTAGTTGGATCAACTGTGTTTGATTAGGGTTGGAGCACAACTCCAAGCCCGCCAGGAATCGAGTTTGAGACCTATGACTTAACCTGTATGACTTAAACATTCTTAAAACATAGAGCAGACTGTATATTTATGTTAGTGTCTAATTAAACGGTATCTTTTTAAACTGGCTTTTGATAGCAGCATGACTTAAGGCTGTATAATGACAATATGGTTCTTTTCGTTTAGGGCTTGGCCGATTGTAGCACCGATCGCAACTACGCAGGAGTTTTATTCACTGACTACCATTTCCAGTTCTTCCGTCGCTGTGATTGACCAAATCCAGATGATGCTGGGGTCACAACAGCCCTTCAGAAGCCACGTCCGGGATTTGACCACGTCAGAAGAGGAAAGTTATTATTATTTGTTGCTGAAAAAGGGCCTTCGAGTTTATTTTATTATCACCTTTAAAACACTTTTCTTATTTTGAGTTTTGGAATCAGAGGGAAACGTCTGATTGTTGATTGTTATATATATTTTCGAATACGCAATCAGATAATCTTTTGCCGTGACCGGCTCCTCGGTGTGTTCCTTCAGTGAACTGAGCACGTTTCATATGTAAACCCGTGCGCGATGATGTTCACCAAACACTTTGTGTAAATAATAAAAGCTAGTGAGAAGTCTGTGGTATTCCAGGTCTTTTTTGTTTAATACTTTGAAATATCTTGTTAAGGTTTTCTCTGCACATCTCTAGTGGCTGTTTTCTTTAAGGAGGCTCTCTCAATGGTAAAGAAGACAAAGTCTTACCCAGGATGTCTTGCAAAGAAGGTCAGACAGTCATACAGTAACACCGGTTCCTGTAGAGTGCGACTCTCAAAGAAGAGTGTGTTCCCTTCTTATCTAGTTTCTTCCCTCGTAAGCCCACGAGGCCATCAGTGACATAGCGAATGAATCACATCACAGTTATCTTAACGCTCATAATTCACTTTTAGTCGTCTATATTTCAATCTCATCTCCCAGCCGGCTGTACAGGTCACCATACATGGAGTACAATCTTGTCTGATGATAAACGGGCGCCAAAGTGGTCACGTATAGCCTTACTGTGTAATGGGTTTCCTCCGGGTGCTCCGGTTTCCCCCCCAGTCCAAACGCATACACTATATGTGAATCGGATAAACTAAATTGGCTGTAGTCTCTGTGTATGAATGTGAGAGTGTATGGGTGTTTCCCAGTACTGGGTTGCGGCTGGAAGGGCATCCGCTGTGTAAAACATGCGCCGGATCATGAAATCAAATATGTGCCGGTTCGTTCCACTTGATAAACTGCAAATATATGTGCGTACATGACATTTTTTACATGTAAAATCTAAACATGAACTTGTATGTTTCATATGTGATTTGCATATATTGTCATATATCAGATTTCTATATGGGTTTTATATTTTTTGTATGATCATAATGATGACTTGCACATGTTATGTGATGACTCCACACAGAAACGCCAACTGACCCAGCCGAGGCTCGAACCAGCGACCTTCTTGCTGTGAGGCGATTGTGCTACCCACTGCGCCGCCGCGTCGCCTTGATGTTTGGGAGGAGCACGAGCAGATGGTCAATCAATTTGCCGCAGTGGCAAACCATTGAGCTAATCACATGAACTAGCACGTCACATGTATAAATATTCAGCCCATCCACCTCTACCTTAGAAAGTACCTCTACCTTAGTGTTGGACTATCGGGCTTTTACACCTGATGAGTATGTGGATGGTTCTAAAATTGCGGGTACACTTGGCATTTCAAAAAGGTCGCTAGTTCGAGCCTCGGCTGGGCAGTTGGCATTTCTGTGTGGAGTTTTCTCCCTGTGTTGGCGTGGGTTTCCTCCGGGTGCTCCCGTTTCCCCCACAAGTCCAAAGACATGCGCTATAGGGGAATTGGGTAAGCTAAATTGTCCGTAGTGGATGAGTGTGAATGAGTGTATGGATGTTTCCCAGTGATGGGTTACAGCTGGAAGGGCATCCGCTGCATAAAACATTTTCACGGTTCATTCCGCTGTGGCGACCCCTGGTTAATAAAGGGACTAAGCCGAAAAGAAAATGAATGAATAGTATATAGTTTATAGTACATTGCATCTGGATAGTTTCATAGCGCTACAGTCTTATTCCAAAATGGAGTTCAATTCATTTATTTCCTCCACATTCTACACACAATACCCCATAATGACAATGTGAAAAAAGATTTTTTCAAAATAAAAATAAAAAACATAGAAACACAAGCTCTTCTAATCTCACACACACGCGACTGTCAGTTCTGTTACACACTGTCAGAACTGTTGCCCTAAATGTGTAACAGTAACAGAACTGACGGCGACTGAATTGATCGTTTTACTACTTTTTAGCCAAACAAGTAAGTGCTAAGATCACACGGCACTAATGAAATCAGGATGCAAATATTTTTAAATGGTCCAACGTGTGGTCGATGAAATATATTCTGTTTTCCTTTTAAAACTGTGTTGCCATTTATTAAATAACTCTATGTGTCCTTTTTGTTTTTATTATTTGTCTCAAGAGAAAGTGAGATTATTCGTTTTTTTGCGTATTGTGGGAGATAATTGATAATCGTAGGGCAAAGTATGGTATGGGTAATTGATGCAAGATTTACAGACACACAAGAAAAAGTGCTTGTGGTGAGGGGGCGGGGCCGAGAGCCAGGGGAACGGAATGAGGCCATGGCGTAAGTGAACACACCTGCAGCGCACACCGGCCTCGAATCCCACGGAAGGGGCAATGGACTATAAGAGGAGGAACGATGGCAGAGGAAGCTGAGAGGGATCCAGGCCTGGAGAGTTATGTTTTGTTTGTTTTGGTTTAGACGGCAGTCTTCGTGTGTTATTTATTAATAAATACTTTTTTAAGATTCGTCGGTTCTCTGCCTCCTTCTTCTCGGTGGCCAGGTGGCCGTGAATATCATTACAGTGGTGCCGGGAGAAGGAGGGGCGCGTTGTCCAGACGCACTCGCCACTGAGAGGGGTGAGTATTTGGTGGGGGAGTGACCCGAGTAGGGGAGAAACCCGTCTGTCTGCAGAGAGCGCCGGAGCGGTCAGGGGTTGGCAAGGTAAGGATCTGCCTGCTGCCGTCTCCCAGCATGGGGAGGAGCAGGTGACGCAGAGTTCACCACTGGAAGGGAAAGAGCTGAAGGGAGCCATCCCAGAGAGGCCGGGGGAGTCACCGCTGTCTGCCGTGATGCCGAAGCCGGCGTCCATCCACCAAAGCGGGAGCGGAGCAGGAGACCAGAAATGCCGCCACCTGGAAGAGCCGCCACCGGACTCTTCCAGGCGGGTGACAGGCGGGTGGATAGATTTCTTCACAGGGACCCAGCACGTCACCGATCTCTCAGCTAGTGGAGGACCGGTAGATATTGTGTCAGGAGAACTGAGCCAAGATGTTTGTTTTTTTGCTTGTTTTTCTTTTGCCTCTCTCCCCTCTCTCAGTCTACTCTGTCTTTCCTCCTCTTTTTCCATCTCCTTTTCTCTCGGCCCGTCTCATATAGGTCTCGCGGGTGCTGTGGCCCCGAGACCAGGTGGCCAGGTGGCCGTGAATATCATTACAGTGCTTTTAAACAATTTAGTGCTGTAAAATTAGAGCAGAGCTTTTATAAATACAAAAAAAGTCAAAGAAAATATTTTAATTGAACAACAATGCATGATGGAAAGTCTACAGAGGGTAGAGAGGGTAGTGCGGTGGCGCAGTGGGTAGCGCTGTCGCCTCACAGCAAGAAGGTCGCTGGTACAAGCCTCGGCTAGGTCAGTTGGCGTTTCTGTGTGGAGTTTGCATGTTCTCCCCGTGTTCGTGTGGGTTTCCTCCGAGTGCTCCGGTTTCCCCCACAAGTCCAAAGACATGCGCTACAGGTAAATTGGGTAAGCTAAATTGTCCGTAGTGTACGTTTGTGAATGCAAGACTGTGTGGGTGTTTCCCAGTACTGGGTTGCAGCTGGAAGGGCATCCTCTGCTTAAAACATATGCTGGAGAAGTTGGCGGTTCATTCCACTGTGGCGATCCCAGATTAATAAATGGACTTTGACACTAAATGTACCTGCAATTATAGAATGTACACGATTATTAAACTGACAGATGTTGGAAAATGCATGTAAAGTGAAGGGTGGCTTTTTGATTTGGTCAGTAGTGACGTAAGCTGATGTTGTTTATTTCTACATTATTTTAAAACCTTTGAGGTCCACAAGTGCATTGCCAGTAGGCCTTTTAAAATGGAGTCCAAAGGAAAGCCAGAGCTTCGTGATAACCTCCAGCTCTGGTATTACCCTCCACAGCCAGCACTTACATACGATCAGGCTCCATCTCCAGACAGATTTTTCTGCAGATTTCTTTCTTTTATAGTAGATGACGTGTTCCCGGGTCCGGTTGCACTAATGCAGACTAAGAATACTTTACAGGATTTAGATTTCAAAAGCATTTCTGTTTTACGTGTATGCTAATGCAAAGAGGGTGTGTCTGCTTCCCGAACTGTGCTTGAAAGGCTGTTCCAGAGTTTAGGTGCCAGATATGAGAACACTCCAGTGAGAACACTCCAGATGTGCTCCATCCTTTCCTTGTTCATAAGGGAAACACCCAGCAAGTAATTGCCCCTGTTGCTCATGAGCTACCTGAAAAGCTGCTCAAGGAGAAGGATGGTAGTCTCCTCTCCATGGGTCCTCCTCCAGCAAGGGAGAGCCAGCTCCTCCCTGGTGAAATGCTTGTTGACATCAGCATCTGTCAGAGCAGGCCAACCCTGGGACATCAACAGTGCTCGCTTTGCTTGGTGTAGCAAAGAAACATCAGCCGCATACCATACAGGTTGGATTGGGGCAAAGAACTTTGACGCTCCACAGCTTGTATGTAATCCTGGACCAGGCCGTATCCTGAGCAGCTGCTGTGGTGGTGATGGAGGAGTGGAGAGCATGAGACTGATTCCTCCAGCGCCTAGACTGGAGCTTTGCACAAGAAGTTTGGCCATAGGAGAAATGGTCGTGCCCAACTGAGCCTGGTTTCTCTCGGGGGTTTTTTCCTTCACTTTTATCAATTGGTGAAGTTTGTTCCTTGCCGCTGTCGCCACTGGCTTGCATGGTTTGGGACCTGTGAAGCTGCGCATCGATGGATTTGCTCTTCAGTGTTTGGACTTTCAGCAGTGAAAATTAAACCACACTGAACTAAACTGAACATCAACTCTGATAACTGGACTGACACAGTTTCAATCTACTATAATCTTCTATGTTTAGCTGCTTTGACACATTCTACATTGTAAAAGCGCTATAGAAATAAAGATGAATTGAATTGAATTGTCCAAAAGAAGCATATAAAATGCATTCAGGACCACCCTGGCGTCTGTACCGAAACGGGGAGCATAACCAAGGGAGGTGTTCTACTATGGACATACAAATGTGCCAGGGGCTCCACGTCTCTTGAGTCCTTCCATTTACACCTCAACCGTTTCATCCCAGGTATGATTCCGCACGGACATTGTGTAAAGAAAACACATTAAATGTCTTTGTGTGTGTTTGTTTAACAAGCCCTAAACACTGTTGTTACTATTTATAGAATCCAGTGCAAATAGGCTGAACTTTCAGATTTATTTGCTGGAGGGACTAAACAGGTGGAACCAGGACCGATAGGCTGCTTCCTTGGCATCGGAACCATCAGCTTTACGCAGCTACACAGAAGAACTTGTTTAAAGTGTAAACTGCAACTATAAAAGCTGTTTGGGAGAAAAGTGGTGCCCAAGTTTTGTCCACCTGCACGTTACACTGGTAAGAGAATTCTCGATTGTTAACGAACCTGCAATTTCTGTGTACTCTCTGTCTACTGTATCCAGTTTGGTAGGCAAATTTCCAAGGCCTCTAATTTATTAGTGTGATCAAAACATTTTTGGAAACAAGGCCTTTGTTACCTGCTTGATAGCACATACTATATTTATTATTATTTATTTAATTCATTCATTTTCTTTTCGGCTTAGTCCCTTTATTAATCCGGGGTCACCACAGCGGAATGAACCGCCAACTTATCCAGCATGTGTTTTACGCAGCAGATGCCCTTCCAGCTACAACCCATCACCAGGAAACATCCATCCACACTCATACACTATGGACAATTTAGCTTACCCAATTCACCTATACCATATGTCTTTGGGCTTGTGGGGGAAATCGGAGCACCCGGAGGAAACCCACGCGATCACGGGGAGAACATGCAAACTCCGCACCCAAGCTGAGCCTCGAACCAGCGACCTTCTTGCTGTGAGGCGATTGTGCTACCCACAGCGCCACCGCATCACCCTATTTATTTAATTATTTATTAAAATTTCTTTGATTATTATTACATGTCATTATCAAACATAATGCTACAAGCTTTTGAGGGATATTTATTTGTACATTTCTCGGTCACCATTGCATTTACACTGCATTTCAGATGTTTTGTCCAGAATAATGAATGTTTTTGACCTCTGAATATAATGTTGTTGTTCCTTCCTTGACTTAGAGCTTCAAAAACCACATGCTACTGCAACACCCGATCAAACATTCAAACATGGTTCTTAAAATTTGTTTGTTTATATATTTTATTTATTTTTCCAGGTGAGCTCATTGGAGTGCAGTATCTGTTCCAGCAGACGGGTCAGGCACTGTAGAACATGAACCCGGATTGCAAGCAAACTGCTGAGCTTATCGAGGATCTCAATGTGGATGAGCGAGAAGAAGATGAGGGCTACTGTGACATCAGTGAGGATCACACTATTGTTTATCCATCCTCCTCCACATTGCTCCACTGCAGTCACCAGCAGTGACGCTTCTTTACCGGTATCCACATCCCCTGCACTGGTCAGGGACCCACCTGCGCAGCCTGAAACACCCATTTCACCTGTGCCCCTAGAGACAGAAGCGGCTACTGTGGATGATGACGCTGATGATGATGATGACTGTGATGAAGAGACTGTAAGTCCCACTAATTTCTATGTTTTAACTATAATCTAGAATAATAAACAAATAAAGTGTGAAGTCAAATACGCATCAGCTTTATTTCCATAGTGCAGCTTCAACATGATAGCAGAATCAATTATAGAATTGAACAATGTAATGTGCTAAGTTTTTTTTGTGTGTGCTTTCATTAGGCTGTAGATTACCAAAACATTCCGGGCTTCCAGCATGTGGACAGGCTGGCAGAATATCTGGTTGAGTTGCGAAATCACAAAAGCCTCAGCCTTACCAACCAGGAGGCCAGTAGTGTCATTGAACTTTGGCAAAGCCTGGATGACCAAAACAAGGAGCGGGTGGTGTATGCAGCTCGACACCAAAAGCGACTGCTGAGTGGGCGATTTAAAATACCCAGGAAGCCCACTCACACCCCTGCCTTCGAGAGCACTACCAGATGTGTGCTGGGTGCAAGCAGTGCTCCTGCCCAGTGGCCTGACTGTTGCTGTCTTGTGGAGACCATCTTCATAAGGCTTTGTACCATCCACCCTAGCCCCAAGCGAAAAGGCATGGGAACCCTTTCAAGATGATCTCTGATCCTGCAAGACTACTGCAGAATTAGGCAACTCGTACTGGGCTTGGTGATGGGAAGTACATCCATGCAGCTGGTTGAGGTAAACCAGAACACCCTGATTCAGTGGTTTAATAACAGACAGAAGAAGCAGGAGCTGTCTGTGCTGCTTAAGGGTATTCAGTTGTCTCAGCCCCTCCCAGAAGCCCAGGAGCCTCTCCTTGTTGCCAAAAGTCTTCGGACTGAGCCAGACCAACCAGGAGAGCAGCATCAGTATGTGTTGACAGAGAACACAGCAGGTCAAGCAAAGGAGAGGCAGACTTCTTTTGGGCAACCCCCTCTCAGACCCAAGGCACCAGCACAGACCCAGGTCATATTTACACCATCAGCACCTGGAACATTGCTGCAGATGGTACCCAACATATACATCCCGGCTACACCAGGGTACCAGGGTGTGCAAATGTTTCAGGGTGTACCAATGTTCCTGGGATTCTCTATGGCCCAGGGTATCCCAATGGTGCAAGGAGTGCAGATGGCCCAGGGTATCCCAATGGTACAGGGGATGCCACTCAGACAGCCACTGCTTCAGCCAACAGTGCCCAGTACCAGCTCACAGCCTGCTGCATCATCGTCCACATCTGGAACCATTCCCAAAGACCTTACCAGAGAACTGTTCAAGCGAACACTTGTAACAAGTGTGGGCAGTTCAAGACAAACGCCACAAGCCATAGCCAATTCAGGGGCAGGGTGTACTGCCCACAGACTGAAACTGTGACCAAAGAAGAGTGGCTAGAGGAAATGAGAAGGACCATTCCAAAATGATGTGTGTGTTTGTGTGTGTATGTATACACACATAGTTTTTTGTTTTATTGCACATTTTATTTCAATTAAATATTTTGTTAACATTTTATTTAAATGTGTGTGTGTGTGTGTGTGTGTGTGTGTGTGTGTGTGTGTGTGTGTACAGAGGGAATAAAGTTCACAACCATAATAGTTCTTCCTTTTTTATTCTATTTCATTTATTGTTGGTTTCTATTTTATCGTACATTTTAAATCATTTATTTATTTTGTTAATATTTTATTTAACTTATGTATTATGTATATATGTGTGTGTATGTATATAGTTTATAACCATAATAGTTGAATTTATTCTATTTCACTTGGTGTTAGTTTCTATTTTATTTAACATTTTATTTTAATTGTTTATATTGTTAATATTTTATTTAACTTATTTTATTCATTTATTTATTACATTTTCTACTCTGTATTCATCACTGTTTACTATTCTGTTGACAATTGTTAAATAAATATTGCATATATAAATAACTGACTGCTCCTTGACTTTTAATTCCATAAACACTGTAGCTTTATATTACTTCCATATAAAAATATCATTTGTACATTTTTGTTTTTCTTGTCACTGACAGTAAGTGATTATTATCAAAACAATACTTCAACAACAACAACAAAATAATAACACATTCAAGTTAGTATGCTTTATATTTTTAAACATACTTTATTCCCTTCCGTGTGGTTCATGCTTCCAGGGGGCTAAAGGCTAAAGCTCCTCAGGAGGGCAGAGCACTTCCACAATCCAAGAACATCTCCTGAGTCTGAAGCAATGATGGCAAGATGCTCCCATTCCTCTTACGTAATTGCTTGATAATTCCATGTCGAGGTGCTGTGATGTGCGCTCAGGCTCAAGTCTTTAACTCTCTGGCACTGTGTCTGAAAAATACAGGAATGCTGACAAAGCGCTGCATTAATCTTTTTGCGCCACAACTCATGCATTGCAGCAGTGGCCTTGGCAGCCTTAAAGTTCACTTTAGACTGCAAGTTTTGAGGCGTTTGCGAGACATCAAGGCCTTGTCAACAGCAACTCGGAAAAGCATGTGAATAAAACA
>CAIGQW010053047.1:2292159-2315184 GCA_903798125.1 Danio choprae | reverse complement strand
CGCTGTGGCGACCCCAGAGTAATAAAGGGACTAAGCCGAAATGAAAATGAATGAATGAATATGAAGATCGTCACGGTGCATAGTTTTTGTAAGTGTACGGAGTTCTTTTTAAAATTATTTTCTATATCTACTTTTCTCTCTTTCCTCCTGAACTGAAGAGTGTACAGTGTACATTTAATGGTGCGAGCTGAGGCTTGCGATCTGTCTAAAAATAATACCATTCTCTGTGCAGACTCAAAATGGCGTCCTCTTGTTATTATTCCAACACAACGCGGATCAAAAGAGAATACAGTTACACACAGACAAACCTATCTTGGCCCCATATTTGCCCCACCTAGGATTGTTGACTGGGTTATGAGTGGGACCAATATGGGTCTTACATAGGTTTTCCATTTGGGCCCCATATGAGATTCATATGGGCTAATTAAGATACGGGAACACATGGAACTCAGTGCTGCACTCACAAAGTAGATTTTATATGCTTCAAATAATTACAATCTAGTTATTTTTTTATTTTATACTAAAAAGTATCAATTTGCTTCCTCTTCCTTGCTTTCCTTTTTGCTTTCTGCTTATCCTTTTTTATTCAGTTTTTATATAACAGTATTGTCACACCCTCTGCACGTTCCCTCAGCTACAGTCACCACTCACAATCACCATCCACCACACACCGCAACCGGGAACAATCACCCGAATACTAATCACACACACCTGCACCTGCAATCACCCACTCCCTTTATATGCTCACCTCATCCAGCCACTCACCGGCTGGAATCGAAGTTGGATGGTTAGTTGAAGTTTAGCCAATTATATTTCAGCACCTCAGCTTGCCTTGATGGAAAACAGCGTATTTCATTCATTCCCTCAAAAAAGCTCTGAAAGCATGCGTCCGTGACCGATATGCGACCTCCGATGGACAGTAGCAGACTCCGAAATAATACGCAGATTCAGTTCAACATGAGGTGATTAATTGGCAAATAGTATGAATATTACGAGTGTAAACATTAGGTGAGCAGGTTACATTGTAACCCCGTGTCCTAACAACGCACTACTTGACGAGATACGCAGTGAAGAGCAATTTGGCTATTTGCACCAGACGAAACAAGACAGAAATTTAAATGCAGCCATTTAGAAGCACAGAATATGCACTCACTCATGAAACGGTAAGGTTTATAACCTATTTAATACACATTAATCCTTTTTAACATGATTAAATGTACATGCTGCATCACTCCTATGCCTTTATAAAAAAAGCTTTACAAGAACATGCATGTCATAAGTCCAAGCAGCCATACCTGTTGAATTATTGTTTGAGCTGTCTTTTTAACCTTCTGAACTGAAGAGGTATGCTAACCTGTTCCACGTTGTTACAGAGAACTTGGCACTGGTCGTAGATGATCCACGCACACAATCACAATTAGCAAATAATATAAATATTACAAGTATAAACATTAGGTGAGCAGGTTACATTGCAACCCAGTGTCCGAACAACACACTACTTTACGAGAAACGCAGTGATGAGCAATTTGGCTATTTACCCCAGACGCCATTCAAAAGCACAGAATATGCACACTCACAAAATGGTAAGGTTTATAACCTATTTAATACATATTAACCCTCTTTAACATTATTAAATGTACATGCTGAATCACTCATATGCGTTTAGTTCTAAAGTTAAATTTCAAACGGTTTATTTTCAAGATCTGAGGTGAACTATCTGATGCTGCTTTCAATACTTGGCAATATCATGTAAAATGCCATTCAAACCGTTCAAACTAACATCGTTAGCATTTAACACTGAATAAAGCACATGAGGTTTACCTGAGGTGATCATAGTCATAGTTTTCTGTTGTTCACCTGTGAGAAAAAGAAGCCGTTTCTAATATATCAATTCAAGGTGTTGTTTAGCACAACTCCTTTTAATATGGAAAATATTAATTCTATCCAGTGCCGTTGCTTTTATTTAGAAGACGGTTTAAATCACTCGCTCCTGTCCTCAATCTGGCAACCTGCGTTTGCGTTCGTTTTGATCCAGGAGTGCAATACCTAGTTCAACCACTGGGTGTCAAACCTACATACTGCACCTTTAAAGTCCCCAAGAAGTAAAAACTAACCATATGATTTTGTTAGCTTACATTGCCAGTTTTGTGGTTAACAATTCATCTGTGCAAGTCATTAAGAAAAAAAAAGTTTACTCTACTTAAAGTATCTATAAATTATTTGCTCTCAAATAAAAGTTTGCTAATCTTTTACTGAAATCTGAAAATGCACTTTCTGTTTGTTTTTTAGTTAAATTCTCAGATTATGTGATGTTGAGGTAATGAGCGTGGCTAACATACTTAACCACGCTGCTCCAACTGTCAGTTTTGACAGCAAACAAAATGGTGAGGAGGAGTCTGTTATGCCGAGTTCAGACTGCATGATTTTCAAAGTAGTCATGTCAGATGTTTTTGCACTGCGTGACTATCTGGGGTAGGTTTTTGTCGCTGCTTTGTTTACAAGCTGGATCGGCGACAGGGAGTTTTACACTGCAGGACTTTTAAAAAAAGGAATCGCTGACAACTCAGTCCGCAAAGTTACTCTCGCAATCTAACGCACGCGAGGCCACGTCGTATATCTTGTGCTATTAACTACTTGATGAGAAAGAAGCCTTTAGTGTGGTAGAAAATTTACTTTTTTTGCTCACCTGACATTTGAAGGAAATTAGCAATTTCTCTTAATTTTTATTTTTTTATTTTTTTCGACCCGGTTGTGGTATTGCACAGATGACGTGTCAAACAGACACGGCGCTCCTGCCAAATTTCCACTAGTATTTCCTCCATTTCTTGGGTTCAAATAGACCGAAAAGAAGCCCTTTTAACTTCTACCCCAACCTCCAGCTGGCCTGGAGATACCCATACTAGTGGATACTGCTCTCTCATTGGCTGTAGGTAATCGCAATGTTATTTTCAAGCAGAACACATTTCACACGGCATGATTTGAATCGCCGACAGCTCCAGATATTTAGCATGCCAAATATCTGACTGGTGTTGGTGACTCATCTGCGATTTTTCTCAGATCATTTAGTTCACACTGTGTGATTGTTAGTCACGTGAACGAGGACCGATTTGCCTGTGATTTCAGGCATTTGTTGGCAATTTCTCAAAACCTGTCGGCGAGTCAAAATCAGGGCTAAAATCATGCAGTCTGAACTCGGCATAAGGTTTTAATAACTCTTCTAAAACCCCTTTCCTGATCTTTCAGAAGGAATTCCTACTCTACTACATCCATTCAGCCTGCAGTAGAAAAAACAAGCCACGCCCACTGTTTGCTCATTTAAAATTCAGTTTCTCTAGAAACTGCTTCACAATATGAAAAATATAATAATAATAATAATAATAATAATGATGTGGGCCTCACAGTGGCGCAGTGGGTAGCACGTTCGCCTCACAGCAAGAAGGTCGCTGATCGCTGGTTCGAGCCTCGGCTGGGTCAGTTGGCGTTTCTGTGTGGAGTTTGCATGTTCTCCCTGTGTTGGCGTGGGTTTCCTCCGGGTGCTCCGGTTTCCCCCACAAGTCCAAAGATATGCGGTATAGGTGAATTGGGTAAGCTAAATTGTCCGTAGTGTATGAGTGTGGATGGGTGTGTATGGATGTTTCCCAGAGATGGGTTGCAGCTGGAAGGGCATCCGCTGCGTAAAACATATGCTGGATAAATTGGCGGTTCATTCCGCTGTGGCGGCCCCAGACTAATAAAGGGACTAAGCCGAAATGAAAATGAATGAATGAATAATAATGATCGCAGCTTCCGGTTCATGGGGACTTTAAATGTTTGACACTTGTGCTACATGCACTGCTGGTGTTGTTTATTAATTTAGCATTTTTGTTACATTGTAAATAGAAAATGTATTAATATCTGCTGATTGTATAAAAATGTATTAATATCTGCTGATTGTATTAAAATGTATTAATATCTGCTGATTTGTAAAATTTTGTTAGACATTTTCTGTTTTATTTTTTTCTGCCAATACAATAAAATACATTTGTCTGAAGAATTTGTTTGCATTCTATTTTTATATAACAGTAAATAATACAGATTAATTTTAGTAACACTACAATAACTAATACATATTATATACCATTAATGCATTATGCCATGAGTATTAGCACTACATTACAGCAGTTAACTGTAAGCAGTTTCCAGTTAGTTACAACTACTGCTTTATTACAGAAATTAACTGGCAAAAGTGTTGTTAGTTAGTCACTGTAATGGTTCAGTTACAGTAATGAACTGGCAACACTGTAGACAGTTAGTCAGTGTTAAATATCTCTTACAGTGACTAAGTAGCAACAGTGTTGTTGAAAATATCGGTTTTATTGCATGACTTGGACAGAGAAAAGCTGTTCCTATCAAATATTGTTTAACTAATTGAGAGTAACAGTGAAAGGAATCATCACTATTTGAAAGGTTCGTGAAGAAATTGCATGCTTCCTTGTAAAATTAATTTGAGTATTTTTAAAATATAAAAATACATTATATGGTATAGCTGCTGTATTTTGTAGTTTATTTTGATGCACTTAACTTATGTATTTGGCGTTTTATTTTAAATACATTTCAATGTATTTTTTGCCCAACCCTGACTATAAGTAATTATAGTAGCGTACAGCTACCACGTGGTGGCGTTAGATATCTTTACTGTGACATGACCTAATCAAACTTTTGAAATGTGATTATTTTAATATAAACAATAATATACAGTTTGAATATCATAATAAATAAATAAATAAACAAACCCATTTTTTCATGCAGTAAGTTGTGTTGTGTTTGTTATTTTGTGTTTGTTCATGTTACAATGATTCGTTTCATTTCAGTGCGATTTAATAAGAAAGTTATAAACAGGTTGGGTTGGTCTGATCATATCAATGGAATATGACAGCGCAAATCATAAAAATAATTTAGCGAAAGTCACTGCTTTGAGACCCTTCAATTCAGCGCTACGTGAACGCGCATGACGCGACAGTCAAAATAGCGGGGCGGAGCGATCAAGAGCCTGTATAAAACTAAAGCTCTGAGATTATTCTTCATAGTCGAAACGCGAGCATGGACATTCTCAGGACTATAACACAACACCACTACCAGCAGCCTGTAAATTGCGGGAAGATGTGTGAACACACACACAGCAGACCCAATGAAAGCAGACGAAGGAAAATAGAGGATAATACTTCATATGCCACTCAAGAAATGTCACGCATTATAACGGATTCAGCCACTGGGAAATGTTACTGTAGAGGAAAAGTTTTAGGCAAGGTAAATATTTTACATTTGATAAATCACAAGTATATATATATATATATAATATTTAAAAGTGAAAATTTTTATTTCTAAATAAGTTGTTCAACAATTGGTGTATGTATGTATGTATGTGTGTGTGTGTATATATATATATGAATGCAATTTCTCTGTTACAGGGCGGTTTTGCGAAGTGCTATGAATTTACAGATCTAAGCACAGGCAAAATGTATGCAGCCAAAATCATTCCACACACACGTGTTTCCAAACCTCACCAAAGGGAAAAGGTAAGCTTGCTGTCCTGTTGTCACGTATTTACTTCTGGCTGCATTGCTTACATCATTTGTTAAGCTTGCAACCATTTGATCGACAGATTGATAGAGAAATCGAATTGCACAGAGCCCTGCATCACAAACACATAGTTCAGTTCTATCATCACTTCGAGGACAAAGATAACATTTACATCCTACTTGAATACTGCAGCAGACGGGTGAGAATTATTGATATGCTTTTTCAATCTGTCCAACAGGTTTTGCAAGAAATATTGTTGCAATAACTTCCTAATGTCATTTGTTGTTCTTCAGTCACTAGCACACATTCTAAAGGCCCGAAAAGTGCTTACAGAACCAGAGGTTCGGTACTACTTAAAACAGATTGTCTCGGGGCTGAAGTATCTACATGAGCAAGAGATTCTGCACAGAGACCTTAAACTAGGTGAGTGACTACACCACACATTCAACCACCATTAACACTCTGCAGATACGTTTACTCAAAGCAACAAACGTAATTTGTCAAAGAGATGTAAAAATGCATGGTAAGTTAATTAAAAAAACGTATTAGGAAGCAATCTAGACAAGGAGAAGCTGTGAGAAGACATAAATATCCTTGATCTTTCATAATTCTTCTGCTATTCTCAGGTAACTTCTTCATCAATGAGTTTATGGAACTCAAGGTTGGAGACTTTGGTCTGGCTGCAAAGCTAGAGCCGGTTGAGAACCGTAGAAGAACAATATGTGGGACACCAAACTACTTGTCACCTGAAGTCCTCAACAAGCAAGGGCACTGTTGTGAATCTGATGTCTGGGCCCTCGGCTGTGTGATGTAATTATGATGGCCAGTTTCTCTTAGATTTCAAACAAATGCATTGGAGATGCTTATTTATGCTGGATAATTTTCATTCAAAACAGGTATACCATGCTTTTGGGAAGACCTCCATTTGAAACCACAAACCTTAAAGAAACGTACCGGTGTATTCGAGAAGCACGATACTCAACGCCATCATCTTTGTCGCCTCAAGCCAAACATCTCATTAGCAGTATGTTGGCCAAGAACCCTGTGGATAGGCCACAACTGTATGATATTCTTCGCCATGACTTTTTCTGCCAGGTGTGTTTGCCTTCCTGGAAACCAAATGTATCTGTAGTGATAAAGTATTTGGCTTTAAACTAATTTTTTCTAACTATTTTAGGGTTTCACACCAGACAGACTGTCTGCTAACTGTTGTCATGCAGCCCCAGCTATCCACCACACCAGTCCGGCTAAGAGTTTCTTCAAGAAAGCTGCAGCTACCCTGTTTGGGGGAAAGAAGGACAAAGCCAAGTATTTGGAGACTCAAAGTAAGCTCTTTCAAACCTAATTTATTGCAGACAATTTGTGGATTGCCTAGATTATCTAATTGGAAGAATAAACATATTCTTTCTTTCAGATAAGCCTGCCAAGGAAGAGGAAGAAATAAACATAAACAGACTTTGCCTTGACCTCCGGAAAACATCAGTCAGTCCTCAACCCTGCAGACAAACCCTTGAGGTGAGCTTTTTTAATGCTCTTACAGAAAGTTGTGTTGAAAGTTTACAATTGTAACCTGTTCCAACATTTCTTTTCTAATTTCCCACAGAACAATAAACCCCCCATTCCATCTGCTGGAAAATCGGCTGTTTTGACAAAGGACACCAGCAGCAAACAGCACATTAGAGACAGCATTCGAATGATAGTGCGAGGAACTCTAAGGAGCTGCAGTAGCAGCAGTGAATGTAAGAGCTTTCAAATCCCATTTTTATCAAAGGCAGGATGTTAACGAATGATTTAATGAAATATGTTATAGACATTAATGCATTTTGTGTCCACAGGTCTTGAGAACAGCACAGTGGGAAGCGTTGCAGACACTGTAGCCCGAGTACTACGAGGCTGTCTGGAGAACATGTCAGAAGGTGCGTTTCAGATGTTCTAAATTCAGTCTGGTTCTTGTGGAAAGACACTTGCTATTAAATGCAAATAACTTAGGCCTTAATACTTCAAAGACTGGGATTTTGACTGGTATGTTGGTCTTTGTGCAATAAGCTTTAAATAAACATGGTACATGCAAGAATGAGTTAAATTATTTGCAGTCCTACACTGAAATTCAGGTTATGACAATCCATTTGGTAAAAATGAAGTAAATAAAATGCATACAAAAATCTGAAAATAAAGCACATCGAACAGAGGGTTTTAAATAATTATGATTTTTTTTTAATCTAAAGCTACTTTAAGTTAAAATCAGCTTTTTTTCCCATGTTGAAGTTACACATTTGATTTCAGTTTTATATATTTACCGGATTTTCACTTTATTGAAGGTCCACATTTGATAAATTCTATGCTTCCTTAAGAATCAAGTGCATGACATTGTTTTAGTGCCATAATCAGGCTTTTAATAATATTTTTTAATTCTCTCTTTTACAGCTAATAACATTTCAAAAGAGAGCATGAACAGCAGCTTCCAGTGGGTGACAAAGTGGGTGGACTATTCCAACAAGTACGGTTTTGGCTATCAGTTGTCGGATCACACAGTCGGCGTTCTCTTCAACAATGGCACTCACATGAGCCTGCTGTCGGACAAAAAGTATGTTGAAGATTTCAAATGTCTTTCTAGCTTATTTCATATCTAACATGCAGACTAATGTGTCTTCTTGACATTCAGGACTGTGCATTACTATGCAGAGCTGGGACAATGTTCGGTCTTCTTAACTAGTGAAGCTCCAGAGCAGTTTGTTGGCCAGGCCACCATCTTAAAATACTTTGCCCACTACATGGAGGAGAATCTGATGGATGTAAGTGTCCTTCCTTGTTGGAAATTGGTTTCATTGGATGTCTGGGATTACTATATGTAATTAGCTTTATAATGATTATCCCTTACTGTTTGTCAACAGGGAGGTGATTTACCCAATATTACGGATGCAAACAAACCAAGATTGTACCTTCTTCAGTGGCTCAAATCTGATCAAGCATTGATGATGCTCTTCAATGATGGCACTTTCCAGGTAGGACTTTGCATTTGCCTAGCTAGAAGATGACTAATAGCACTGTTGTCATGCAGAACTGCATATAGTGGAAGTGATTTCTATTAATAATTGGTTAAATTTGCACATTCATTGATATCAACTAAATCAACACAGAGATTTAAATGAGTTGAGATAAACACTGGCACTAATTTTTTGAAAAGCGGCTTTACAACAGATTTTGAATTTGTTTCATACTTGATAAGGATAGGATTATTGTTTTTTTTTCAGTGTTAAACTGGAAACTGCATTGTAATTAAGCACTATATATATAAAGGTAACTGGACTTAGCTAGAATAGAAGAATGCTTGTTTGCTAAACACATGCTATTCACGCAGGTGAACTTTTACCACGATCACACCAAGATAATCCTGTGCAATCACAGAGAGGAATACTTACTGACATACATCAATGAGGAACGCGTGTCTACCACGCTGCGACTCAGCACTCTGCTTGTGTCTGGATGCTCAGTGGATCTGCACCGTCGCATGGACTATGCACTTAACATGCTGTTGCAGAGATGTGGAGATGTAACTGATCGAAAATCTAGGATACTTTGAAAAGGCAAGTATGTGGATCAAGGCTTGATGGAAGCATTTACGATGGCAGGAGATATAATGGACTTCATGAGTTATACAAATGGAATTGGGCTGGAACCAGAGATGAAATCCAGACCAATATATTTGATTTAAATGCTTATTTTTTTATTGCAAAACTCTTGCTATGTTGAAGCCAAACTGAGACTCTTACAAACTCTTACACTAAGAAAAGAAGGCTTTAGCAAAGCAGGGTGCTTGGAGGTAGCTCCGTTGTGAGCAGATTTTGGTTAACTGTGAAAACGTCCCTATTTAACGACATGGGCTCCAGAGTGAAATGATATGATGCTGTAGTTTTACGTGGCTAGTTCTTCCTATCCATTTGTCTGCAAAAAGAACCGGCTGCATTTCACTGTGGGAACACTCTGCCATGGAAATAACTTATTATGAGACAAAAGTCAGTATTTATTTATTTAATAAAGACAACCTTAGAATTATATCAGTGTTGATGAGTGATGTTTTGAGGCCACACATTACTTTGTTCATTAAAACTATCCTGACTAGTGCTTTGTCCTTTTATACGTCAATGCCCTAAGGCATAGGTGTCAAAGTCAATTCCTGGAGGGCCGCGGGTCTGCTGTTTTGCTCCAATCCTAATCAAACACAGCTGATGCAGCTAATCAAGGTGTTTAAGATTCTTTTGAACACCTCGATTATTTGGATTAGCTGTGTTTGATTAGGGTTGGAGCGCAACTGTGCAGAGCTGCGGCCCACCAGGATTTCACTTTGACACCTATATGCCCTAGGGCCATCATAGGAGTTGTGACAGATTCATCATGCAAGGTCAATGGCAAAACCGAAAATGGTGTTTGTCTTGTCTGGATTTGATGGTTTGTATGAAGATTAAAGATAAATAGTGTTGTGCAGGTGTTGTATTTTGTTTCTTTTGTACAATGCAATCACTCTCATTGTCCCAGCATCGGGCAGCACGGTGGCGCAGTGGGTAGCACAATCGCCTCACAGCAAGAAGGTCGCTGGTTCGAGCCCCGGCTGGGTCAGTTGGCGTTTCTGTGTGGAGTTTGCATGTTCTCCCCGTGTTCGCGTGGGTTTCCTCCGGGTGCTCCGGTTTCTCCCACAAGTCCAAAGACATGCAGTATAGGTGAATAGGGTAAGCTAAATTGTCCGTAGTGTATGAGTGTGAATGGGTATGTATGGTTGTTTCCCAGTGATGGGTTGCAGCTGGAAGGGCATCCACTGCGTAAAACATATGCTGGATAAGTTGGCGGTTCATTCCGCTGTGGCGACCCCAGATTAATAAAGCGACTAAGCCGAAAAGAAAATAAATGAATGAATGAATGTCCCAGCATCAGAGAGGTAAAGCAGTGTATTAGGTGAATATTTAAGGGCCTTCTACCAAGTTCAAAAACACACACTGTTTACAAAGCAAGAAAAAGATGAAAAGAGAACTACACTATGCTCTTAAGCCATTCACCAATTATTAAGACTTATTTTGATTTTGTACTATTTCATTTATTTATAACCAGTGAAATTTAGTTTATAAAAAATTTTTTCTTTATAGCAACATTGTGATAACAAATTGTAGGTATTTTAATCATGCACAAATTACCTTAGTTGTTATCGTATTTAGCCAGAATTTAAAGATAATTGTTTCACTGAGAGTTGAAAGTAACTCATAGAAAGTTTACAGAATCAATTGAACCAAAAGCGTCTGATCCCAGCCAGCTAACTTTTTTTTTTTTTTTTTTGGAACTCCAATAAATCCATTTTCCCAGAGATGGGTTGCAGCTGGAAGGGCATCCGCTGCGTAAAACATATGCTGGATAAGTTGGCGGTTCATTCCGCTGTGGCGACCCCAGAATAATAAAGGGACTAAGCCGAAATGAAAATGAATGAATGAATGAATAAATCCATTAAAATTAAACATCAAACATTAAAAATACATAATAATTTAATGAATTAATGGAAGTTAATGACATATACACAGATTAAAACAAATACATTAAAATATAATTACTTTCAATAAATAGATGTGGGCTGCACGGTGCCGCAGTGAGTAGCACGATCGCCTCACAGCTGGTTCGAGCCTCGGCTGGGTCAGTTGGCATTTTTGTGTGGAGTTTGCATGTTCTCCCCGTGTTTGCGTGGGTTTCCTCCGGGTATGCGGTACAGGTGTATTGGGTAAGCTAAATTGTCCGTAGTGTATGTGTGTGAATGAGTGTGTGTGGATGTTTCCCAGTGATGGGTTGCAGCTGGAAGGGCATCCGCTGTGTAAAACATGCTGGATAAGTTGGCGGTTCATTCCGCTGTGGCGACCCCAGATTAATAAAGGGACTAAGCCGAAAAAGAAAATGAATGAATGAAATAGATGTAAGAAATAGAAAAACAATTGTCACATGGTTACTGTTAAGATTTTTTCTTTCCTTTTTTCTTTTTCTTTCTGTTATACCAGCTGGTATTTTATTTCTCTTGGCCTCAATGAGAGAAAAAAAAAGGAACAGACACAGTTTGCTGTCCAAGATCAGTATAGCCCCACAGTTGGTTTCCTGGAGTCTCTTTCTAGCATCATCTGTCACTTTGAAATGTAGGCCATTTTGTCTTTTCTAAATCAGTTCCAGAAAACTGAGTTGCTTAACTTCAAT
Organism: Danio choprae; assembly: GCA_903798125.1. Lineage (NCBI taxonomy): Eukaryota > Metazoa > Chordata > Actinopteri > Cypriniformes > Danionidae > Danio > Danio choprae. Next base: position 2,303,409 of record CAIGQW010053047.1, on the reverse strand, counting down.
AGTTACATAACACATACAGAGCTCACAATATTGACCAAAACAATGGTCAGTCCTCTTATACAGACCATCAGCACAAATGACATAAATTCTAAAATAAAAAACATTGTTTTAAAATATAAAAATAAATAACGCTAAAAATGCCTATATATTGTTTGAATAAACAACATTTTTAGTTTAGAATGGCTAAATGTTGGAAGAATTTAAAGTAATAATCTAAAAATAAGAAAAATATAATAATGAAAAAATGTATTTAATTAATAATAATTTAAATGATAAGAAGAAGAATGGCTGGTGTAATGTACTGAATAGAATTGATTTAATGGATTTTTAATTGGATAATTTAATAATAAAATTTTTTTTTTAAAGCTTAGCAATACTGGTTTGAATCCCTAAAGAACTTCAGAGCATTCTTGTAATTAAATCCATTATATTTTATTTTAATCTTCATCTTATTTTAATTAAGTTCCTCAAAGGGCTGCTGAAATAATGAGATTAACCCTCCTTGGCTGTAAACAAACAACCATAAATATAAGAAAATATGTGGGTTTTGAGCAATTAACTACATACAACTACATCTTGACTATATTTCACCCTGTGGGTGAATTTACAATATTAACATGAAGAACAATATCTGCATAAATAAAATGATCCATTCAGCTGAAACCAATTTTCCATGTCCATGAAAACATTGTATCGATTTAAACTACTTCTAAATAAGGATCCACAGTATACAGTCACGCTGTTTCTCAAAAAATGGAAAATAACGTGAAGAAACTGAATCACGCTCGATTACTTAACATCCATCTGCAACTTCAACATCCTGAGCAGTATGCCCAACTGTTCTGCATGGACACATCAGTTGGCCTAGTTTCCCATGTATTGTGGTTCATGTCCAATTCTGCAACATATCAGCTCACTGTAACACAACAGAGACAATTTGTTCTGTCTGGAATTGAAAGCTATTCTTATATGTGAGATGCTTTTGGACTAGTGTTTGGTGGTTGTTGATTTGTCTATCTAACAGGCTTAATTTCACAGAAAAGATAAAAAACAATGTAATTTTAGCTACTGTACTATTCATTCATTTTCTTTTCGGCATTTTCTTATCCCTTTATTAATCTGGGGTCGCCACAGCAGAATGAACCGCCAACTTATCCAGCATGTTTTACGCAGCGGATGCCCTTCCAGCTGCAAGCCATCACTGGGAAACATCCATACACACTCATTCACACACATACACTACGGACAATTTAGCTTACCCAATTCACCTATACCACATGTCTTTGGACTTGTGGGGGAAACCGGAGCACCCGGAGGAAACCCACGCCAACACAGGGAGAACATGCAAACTCCACACAGAAATGCCAACTGACCCAGCCGAGGCTCGAACCAGCGACCTTCTTGCTGTGAGGCGATCGTGCTACCCACTGCGCCAATTAGAATGTTTAGTGTTTGATATGATATCTCATATCAAACACTAAACATTCTAATTGGCTAAAATCAAGATCAAGGACACAATAATCTCACAAGGATTTTGTCAATGAAACTCATTTTTACGTGAATGCATCTTTAAAAAGTATCTAAAACTTTCTAAAAAGTTTAAGATAAGTTTAAGATAAAAAGTATCTAAAATCTTTAAAAAGTATCTAAAACTTTCTGTGACAAATGTAATGTGTTCTTATTATTGACACAATCAATTATAATATTGTTAACATACTTGCTTAATTAGATATGGGACATTCTGTACTGTTTGTACAGTATATACAGCATATACACCTTTTTTAACATTTGAAGTGGAAGTAGGACCTGCACATGGAGTCAAGCCTGAAATGATTCATACCACCGGCAAATTCAGACTTAAAATTACTTTAATTCAATCAGCAAGTTTGTTTTTGACCGCAAATGACACAGGTTTCTCCCAAAAGATAAGACAATGTACAATAGGCATTCATTCATTCATTTTCTTTTCGGCTTAGTCCCTTTATTAATCTGGGCTCGCCACAGCGGAATGAACTTATCCAGCATATATATTTGCAGAGGTGGAAAGTAACAAACTACATTTACTTACGTTACTGTACTTGAGTAGTTTTTTTTAAGAATTTGTACTTTTTAGAGTAGTGTTTAAAATATGTAATCTTACTTTTATTTAAGTATGATTTGCCTAAAGTATTGTACTTCACTACATTTTAAATCATATCCGTTACTGAGTAAAAAATAAATATATAAGATAATGCAACGGAAAAAGAAAATGGCGCCCGGAAACCACATCACCGCAGCAGCATTGTGAGAAAAACAATCTGCGGGTAAAATAGTTTGTTTATTTACTGTTGCTGGAGGTGGATTCATCGCCGGATTTTAGAAGGTTTATCAGCAAAATGCCTGTCAACCCCTGCAAGGTAAGCTACTGTATATGGCTCATTATTAATTTTAGCCATGCCTGTACCCTTATTGGAACTTTATGATGCAGAAAATAAATAAATAGCACGTGTAAAGTTTCGAATGCTTAGTATAAACGCATCTCTAATCCGTTGTTTAATTTATTCATGTAATGTTTGCTCTTGTTAGACTATAAGCCTCGTCACAAACAGTCAGTATAGCCTGAAATGATCGTAAGTTGCACACAAATTTGGAAGAGCTAATGCTAAAGCCTGATAATGTCAGGTGTCTGTTCTGTTGTTGTATTCCATGTGCTCTTGTCGTCATCATGTGATTCCTTTGTTCTGTTTTCCCGCTGTTTTTAGTGTTCATTAGTTTCACCTGTGTTCACCCCTGTGTATCATCTGTCCCATTATCCCTCTTGTATTTATACCCCTCAGTTTGTATCATTCATGGTCCGGTATTGTAGTGTCTGTGCCCGATGTGTTGGCCATGCTGTCGTCAGCCCATGTCCTCCCAGAGTTTCCTGTTTATTCCTGTACCCGTGTATGTAGTAAGTGTTTGTTAATAAATTCGTGTTTCGTTTCATCCCGTGTTCTTGTACCTTCATGTCCCTCAACCCGAGCGTGACAGATAATTCATTCATTCATTTTCATTTCGCCTTAGTCCCTTTATTAATCTGGGGTCGCCACAGCGGAATGAACCGCCAACTTATCCAGCATATGTTCTACGCAGCGGATGCCCTTCCAGCTGCAACCCATCTCTGGGAAACATCCATGCACACCCATTCACACTCATACACTACGGGCAATTTAGCTTACCCAATTCACCTATACCGCATGTCTTTGGACTGTGGGGGAAACCGGAGCACCTGGAGGAAACCCACGCCAACACAGGGAGAACATGCAAACTCCACACAGAAACGCCAACTGACCCAGCCGAGGCTCGAACCAGCGATCAGCGACCTTCTTGCTGTGAGGCGAACGTGCTACCCACTGCGCCACTGTGAGGCCCGTGACAGATAATCTTCCGTAGAAATGAACTTGCGCTTCCGTATATGGTTGCTAATACAGCTTAAAGGGATAGTTCACCCTAAAGTGACAATTCTGTCACTTACTCGCCCTTGCTTGTAATAAACATGCTTGATTCTCTTTCTTATGTTGAACACAAAAGAAGTTATTTTGAAGAATGCTGGAAAGCTGTATCCATTTACTTCCATAGTGTATATATATATAGCATATATAAGGACATCCGCTGCGTAAAACATGCTGGATAAGTTGGCGGTTCATTCCGCTGTGGTGAACCCAGATTAATAAAGGGACTAAGCCAAAATGAAAATGAATGAATGAATATATGCGCCCCTTGACAAAAAAATCCTTAAGGATTCCAATAGGATTTCTTTATAGGATTGCAATTAGAATTTCTATCATATTTTGAAAGCATTCCTATAGATGAATTACCGGTTTGTAAACATTCAGGATGCACGCGCATCGAGGTTGCAGAAAAAAACGGGATCGCTAGCATTTACAGTGAGGGAATGACATCCGATGCGGTACAGAGTTTGTTGTTGTATTAGAGATATGTTATATTGATTACATATTATATATATTATTTACATAATGCTTTCAGCGTATTATAACAGCTTGTCACCCAGTGATAAGCACAGTTATTTGGCTAAATTAACGTTAAAGTGAGCGGCGTTCGTCTGACAGGTCCATTCGCGATAGCACCCTCCCAATGGATATTGGATAAGATGAAATGGCCAAGCATCCAGCCCGAAATATACAACTATCTCATTGAAATCCCAAGTGATTTTACAAGAGAGAAGTTAAAGGCCTACAAGTCTTTGGATGCTCACAATTTCTTTCTGTGTGGTCATGTGCAAGAAATAATGACCCATGATTACCAGATTCAAAACTTTGTAGTGCTAAAAACCGAGGTTCTGCCTAGCCAAAGACAAGGAAAGAAGACGGAACTGTACAAGGCCTGGGTAATCATCAAGCAAAACCACTGCATTCTGACAGCGAACTGCACCTGTACGGCAGGGTATGTGAACTTACATTTGTACATTTCATTCTAAGCATTCAGTGTCCACAGTTTAATTAACCATATTTAACTGTTTTTGCTAAAATCATTGCTGCTATCAAAAACTATAATGTGTATGATTCAGCATAGCGTGCATCAGCGAGCATTTTTAATTAGGTCCTCACTCCATTCAGCTCTTCTGATGGCTGTTAACCAAAGACGTCTGTGGTTTACATTAAAAGCAGTGTGGTGTACGGTAAAATTTAAGTTTTCTATTTTTAGATTTTGGCATCCGACCACACAACACATGTTTGCTATTGCAACCAGTCTTTTTTTGCAACCGGTATGTGCGGTTGAACCCGTGTGACGTCATGTGTGACGTAGGTTGGTAATTCCCCTATAGGATTCTATTAGGTGTTTTCTTATAGGATTGTTTTAAAAAATCCTAAAGGATTTCTTTATAGGATTCCAGTTAGAATTTCTATTGTATTTTGGAACCATTCCTATAGGGTTCTGTTAGGATTTTTTTATAGGGTTGTTTTATAGGACAGGGCGTAAAAGGGTAATTTCTACAGTATTTTAATGGGATCCAATTTATATCTTAATTCCTTAAGATATGCTTTTCTGTTCTATCTATTACTATATAATAGTTTTGAATGCATTACACAGTTTGCTAAAGCTCACCTTGATGTACTTGAGTGTACAGTATTAGTGCACAAATTTACAAGCAAACATGCCTGGGCAAAAATATATACAATGACGAGAAACCACACTGTGGGCTGGCCCACACAAAACAGAGTGGGGCACAATTGAAGTCCACTGTGGGCCCATAGCAAGTCTACACTAAACAGAGTGTATATGGGTACACTGGGCAAGGTATAGGCGTACTGGGGCACAGTATCTGGGTCAGAGGTAAGCCCTATGAACATGCTCTGTGGGTATTTAGTAAATAACAAAATTAGTTATTTCCCACTAAGACTAAGCTGAGTCTAGGCACAAAATGTGCCTATAAGGTTCCAGTAAAGCACTCTGTATGCCCCATACAAAAAAGTGTGGTTATGAACATGGAGGGCCATCGTGGCTTTAACACAAAACAAAACTAGTTCACTTCTACTATGTAGCAAAATAGCACAATATTACTTCAATTGCATTTGCAGAAAAATTACATATTTTGAAAGCATAAAAAAATTTAAGTCAGTAATTAATTAAGTCATACATTTTTAATGTTGTATTTTTTCACAGCCATTTAAAAATATAAAGATAATATGGACTATATGGACAATATGGACTTCAAAGGTTTGGGACAAGACTGCTTTATTTTATAAAAATGCAGATATAAAAGTAACCTTGGAAAATATTATTAATATGTTAACTTTTCCATGTTCTCCCTGTGTTGGTGTGGGTTTCCTCCGGGTGCTCCGGTCCAAAGACATGCGGTATAGGTGAATTGGGTAAGCTAAATTGTCCGTTACGTCAGATATGGTGCTATATAAATCTTTTTCCGTTGCAGTATACACCTGTCATAACATAAACAACAACGAACAAGCAAGATACATCTAATTAACACCAGATTTTATGTAAAATAACTGTCATATCATGAAAACATATTAAAATAATTCATTTATTTACACAAAATTGTTTTAGTTCGGGCACAAACGAATATTTGTTGCATTTTTAATAGTTCAAGTTAATTTGATTGAGTATATAAAAATCAGTAGATATTATCGATGCATTTACTGGGTAAAATAAAATTGCTACCTTTTACTGTAATAAGTCCCCCTAGTTAGTACACAGTCATAGCCATACTGTCACGGTCACAGAAGGCAGAGACGAAAGGATAAGTTTTCAGGGTGTTTATTAAAACACAATGATGGTCTTCGCACCGTAGTGCAAGCAGGCATACGGATAACAGTCAATAAGGAAACAGTCACTTCCCTTACAGTCGAGCAAACAGGTAACAGGAGTTCGCCTCGATGATGGGTCCGTTCGTGGAAGACTTGGCAGAAGATCAGGTTGAGCACAAGGAGAGTATGACCATACGTTGATGATTCCAGCCGACGAGTGAACAGGAGGGGTGAGAATATTTAGTGCGTGGGTGATGGCTGGAGCAGGTGAGTGTTGTTAGTGCACAGGTGATGGTGATCAGTAATCAGGTGACTGTGTACGGTGTGTAGTGGATGGAGAGTGTGAATGGTGACTGGGGCTGATGGAACGTGCAGAGGGTGTGACAGTAGCCCCCCCTCCACGGGTGACTCCTGGCACCCTAGACCGGCGGCGAGGACGACCACGGCCTCGGGGAGCTGGGCGATTGGGGTGTTGACGGTGGAATTCTTCGAAGGGGGGTAGGGTCTAGGAAATCGTCTCGTGGTGTCCATGACCGCTCCTCTGGACCAAATCCCTCCCAGTCAATTAGGTACTGGATGCGGCCATCCCGCCGCCGGGAGTCGAGGATCTCTTTGATGCGGTAGATGTTTTCGCCCAGGATCTCAGGTTGTGCTGGAGGGGAAGGCGATTCCGGGTCTGTGAAAGGAGGAGGAACAGGGTCAGTGTACGGTTTGAGGAGTGAAACGTGAAAGACTAAAGGAAATACGTGAGTGAGGAGGCAGGTTGAGGCGGTAAGTGACAGGGTTGATCTGGGAGTGGATGGTGTAGGGCCCTATGTAGCGGGGACTCAGCTTCCTACAGGGCAGTCGGAGGCGGATGTTCTGGGTAGACAGCCATACCTTTTCCCCTGGGTGGTACACTGGGTTAGGCAACCTACGGCGATTGGCGGCGTCGGTGTGCCTCCGTACTGCTCGTTGGAGATGGACGTGAGCTGAGTCCCATACCCTCTCTCCTGGAACCAGTGGTTTACCGCGGGCACTTCGGAGGACTCACCGGTCCACGGGAACAGTGAAGGTTGGTAACCTAAAACACACTGAAAGGGGGTTAGTCGAGTGGCGGCTTGACGAAGGGAATTTTGTGCATACTCAGCCCACGGTAAGTACTGGTTCCAGGTGTGTTGGTGTTGGGCACAGTATTTCCGGAGGTAGCGGGAGATCTTGCGTTCGGTCTGGCCATTAGTTTGCGGGTGGTAGCCAGATGAGAGACTGATGGTGGTTCCGAGTAGCTGGAAGAATGCCCGCCAAACCCTGGAGATGAACTGTGGCCCCCGGTCGGAGACGATATTTTCTGGAAGGCCGTAGTTGCGGAATACGTGGTGAAACAATGCCTCAGCAGTTTCTAAGGTGGTAGGAAGTGCTTTGAGTGGGATGAGCTTGCAGTATTTGGAGAATCGATCGACGACAACCAATATGGTGGTGTGACCTCGAGATGGAAGCAAATCAGTGGCAAAGTCTACACCTATGTGGGTCCAGGGTCAGCGGGGAATGGGTAATGCTTGGAGTTTACCTTCTGGAAGACGGTGAGGAGTAGTGGTAATGGTGCAGACGAACACCCCCGAACATACTGGGAAATGTCCTTAGCCATTCCCGGCCACCAGTATTTCTCCCGTAGGAGCGAGAGGGTTCGCCTGCTGCCCGCATGTCCTGAGCCGAGGGAGGTGTGCTTACTGTCGAGGAGGGTGAGCCGATGACTGGAGGGCACGTAGGTTAAGCCTAGGGGAAGTTCAGGAGGGGCTGGCTCCTCGAGGGTGGCTCCTCTACTTTCCACAGGATAGGTGCGAGGAAGATGGATGGAGGTAGTACGGGTTCGGGAGTATCTTCAATAGGATCAGGTGAATACAGACGGGATAAGGCGTCTGCCTTGCAGTTTTTATGACCGGGTTGATAGGTTATAGAGAAGTTGAACCTGGCGAAGAACAGAGACCAACGAGCTTGATGAGTGTTCAGTCGTTGGGCATGACTGAGGTATTGGAGGTTCTTATGGTCGGTGATGACTGTAAACGGGAACTGTGCTCCTTCTAGCCAGTGCCGCCATTCCTCGAGGGCCAGTTTGATGCCTAGTAGCTCCCGATCTCCAATCCCATAATTTTGTTCGGCAGGACTGAGTTTCCTGGAGTAGTACGCACACGGATGGAGAGCCTTGGGTTCACCAGACCACTGAGAGAGCACGGCTCCTACTCCTACGTCCGCCGCATCGACTTCTACGATGAATGGCCATGTAGGATCGGGGTGTTTGAGGATCGGAGCAGAGGTAAATTTATTCTTGAGGAGCTGGAAGGCGGAATCAGCGTCAGAGCTCCAGGTGATGGTACGTCGTCCACCTTTGAGAAGAGATGACAGCGGGGAAGAGATAAGACTGTAGTTTTTTATGAATCGTCGGTAGAAGTTGGCGAATCCCAGGAACTGTTGGAGCTCTTTAACCGTTTGGGGCTCTTTCCAATTAGCCACGGCTTCTACCTTGGCGTTTTCCATCTGAACCCCCGCAGCGGAGATCACGTACCTGAGAAAGGAGATGGTGGATTGATGGAACTCTCACTTCTCGGCCTTTAGATAGAGCTGATGTTCCCTGAGGCAGCGTTATACTTGGCACACATGAGTACGGTGGTCTTCAAGGTTACGGGAGTAGATGAGGATATCGTCGATATAGACAATGACACATTGATGAAGAAGGTCTCTAAAGATTTTGTTCATGTAACTTTGAAACACCGAAGGACTGTTGGCTAGCCCGTAGGGCATTACCAGGTACTCATTGTGGCCAGTAGGGGTGATGAAGGCGGTTTTCCACTCATCTCCCTCTCGAATACGGATGAGATTGTAGGCGCTGCGGAGGTCCAGCTTACTGAATACTCGCGCCTCCCGGAGCTCCTCAAGAGCTGCTGGCACAAGCGGTAGTGGGTAAGCGAACTTTACCGTAGCCGCGTTTAACACCTGGTAATCGATACACGGCCTGAGTCCTCAGTCCTTTTTGTTGACAAAGAAGAAGCTCGATGCGGCAGGTGATCTGGATGATCTAATGAACCCCTGGTCGAGGGCTTCCCGGATGTAGCTCTCCATGGCCTCATGCTCAGGACGGGAAAGAGGGTAGATACGACCGTGTGGTAACTTGGCATTGGGCAGCAGGTCGATGCTACAATCGCAGGGCCGGTGAGGAGGGAGTTGTGTGGCATGTTCTTTGCTGAAGACGTCAAGGAAGGACTGGTAGGTGGATGGAATACGCAGAGTGAGGTCCGTGGTTGGATGATTCATTACAGTAGAGTGAAGGGGAAGGGATGGTCGGGTAGAAGTTGTCTGGTTTGCCGGTGGGTTACGAGCGTGATCCTTACAGGCATTGCTCCATCCCAGGATCTCTCCAGTGCTCCATTTGATGGTGGGTTGGTGCTGGATCAGCCAGGGTCGACCCAGCACCACATCCACATTGGCCCTGGGTAACACTAGTAGGTGGAGTTTCTCGTAGTGATGAGGAGGAGTGAAGAGTGTAACCTGGCGGGTTCGTCGGGTGATTCTGCCGTCGCCCAATGGTGAGTCCTGTATAGTATATATCTGATACCGGGTCTCGTTAACCACTGTGGGGATGCGATGTTTTGTGACGAACTTGGAGGATATGAAGTTCCCGGCCGCTCCGGAGTCCACCAGGACATTGATGGGAAAAGTACAGGAGTTTAGGGTTAGTGTGGCTTGGATATGAGGAATATGGCAAATTGATGGAGTGATGGAAAAGGCACTCACCATTGGACGAGGCGGACGAACGGGACTGCCTGAGAGCAGATGAGAGGCTTCTCCACAGTATAGGCATAGCTGTAGTTGAGTTCGTCGGTTGCGCTCCGTTGCGGTGATGTGGTATGCTTCAGTGATCATAGGTTCATCGAACTCGGAAGGCGATGGTGAAGGGTGACGAGAACTTGAAGCATCAATGGTAGGGAGTGGCTGTGAGGAGTGGTGGTGCAGAGGTGCTCTGTGGGGAGTTGTAGTGGTGGAACAAGCGTTGAGGTGTTGGGAGACGCTGATAGCCTTCTTGATAAACACTTCCAGGTCCGCGCTGTCTTCATAGATAACCATCTGTTCGCGGACGCTGGGTGTTAATCCCTGTCTATATGTGGCTAACAGCGCCACCTGGTTCCACCCACTACTGGCGGCGAGAGTGCGAAACCGAAGGGTGTATTCGTGAATGGTGAGATTTCCTTGATTGAGTGCGATGAGTTCATGGACGGAAAGTGCTGTGAGTGCGATACCAAACACTTCTTTGAAGTGCTGTGTAAACGCGTGGAAGGAATGCAGTACCAGGTTGCGAGCGTTCCACAGCGCATCCGCCCATTGAAGTGCTCGGCCCGTGAGGAGGGAAATCATGAAGGCTACCTTGGTGATTTCGTTCGGGAACAACTGCGAGTTGGCTTCGATGTACACTGAGCACTGTAGTACAAAACCAGCACAGGTACTGGGCTCGCCGGCATAACTTGTGGGACGAGAGAGAGGTGAGTTCGCCATGGATAGGGGATTTGCAGGGGCACCCGATGGTGCAGAGGAAAATGGTGGTTGGTTCATTGTTGTAGCTTCCGTGAATGAGTCGGTAGCGATCCCGGAAGTGTTAGCGTTAGACTCCATTTTACCTAGTATTTGCTGGGCTGGAATCCTGTCATGGTCACAGAAGGCAGAGACGAAAGGGATAAGTTTTCAGGGTGTTTATTAAAACACAATGATGGTCTTCGCACCGTAGTGCAAGCAGGCATACGGATAATAACAGTCAATAAGGAAACAGTCACTTCCCTTGCAGTCGAGCAAACAGGTAACAGGAGTTAGCATCGATGATGGGTCCGTTCATGGAAGACTTGGCAGAAGATCAGGTTGAGCACAAGGAGAGTATGACCATACGTTGATGATTTCAGCCGACGAGTGAACAGGAGGGGTGAGAATATTTAGTGCGTGCAGGTGAGTGTTGTTAGTGCACAGGTGATGGTGATCAGTAATCAGG
>CAIGQW010053047.1:2249334-2282159 GCA_903798125.1 Danio choprae | reverse complement strand
TACTGAAATGATCTCAGCAGGTCCTTTAATGACAGCAATGAAATGCCCTGGAACGTTTTTTTCAGGATTAAGTTAATTTTCCTGGCAAAGAAGAACTATGCAATTCATCTGATCACTCTTCATAACGTTCTGGAGTATACACAAATTGCTATTATAGAAACTTGAGCAGCAACTTTTCCAATTTCCAATATTTAGGTAATTCTCAAAACTTTTGGCCACGACTGTACGCACACACACACATGGTGAGTTCGGGTGTTCTCTGGGGTGTGCTCGGTGCAGTCTGGTGAAGGTGTGGATGCCGTGTTAGTGGCTCGAAGAGAGATCTAGAGAGAGAGAGAGAGAGAGAGAGATATTAGCATCTGGGTAAGTCTGGAGTTTGTAGCTCACTGAGTCTCTAGTGGCTTGTGCTTATATCCTCTCCCTCTGATTGTTTGCAGGTGGTGGTAGGTGCTAATGAGGTAAGTCCAGGTGACAGGATCTCTAGCAAAGTTGGAAAGGAGTACTCGCCACATCCCCCCACCCCCACCTTCTTAGCGTCATCCTGGATCGAAACGCCATCCTGTTACGAGACAGAGGTGACGTTAAGGGAGGGTGGGGGAGAGACTTACTAGACAGACCTGCCCATCCAGACCATATGCTTGATAGGCTGTCAGTGTTCTTATGGGCGGCCCCGGCTCGATGTTGGACTTTAAAGTGGAAGTCCTGGAGTGCTAGGAACTACCTGTGTCCTTCTCTGCTGCCATCCACTGCAGGGGAGCGTGGTCCGTCACCAGGGTGAAGGATCATCCTAGAAGATAGTACTTTAGCTCCAGGACTGCCCACTTTATAGCCAAGGCCTCCTTCTCCTACTTCTTCGCGTGCCTCATTTCTGCAGGGGACAACTTCCGACTCACATACACGACTGTCATACACGACCAGTCCAGTGTCGGAAGCATCGGTCTGGAGGATGAAGGGGCAGCCAAAATCAGGTGCATGTAGTACCGGCCTCTTTCAGTTTCTGGAACACCTGTTCTGCTGCTGGGCTCCATGGTGTCTTCTCTGGCTGCTCCTTCTTTGCCAGGTTTGTCAGTTGGCTGGCTATGGATGAGAAATTGGGGATAAAATATCAATAGTAGCCCACCATTGGGGTCGTTGGGTCTTCTGGACTGCTTCAACCTTTGATTGTTGTGGCTGGATCATCCCAGGTACTTTGCCTCTGCATGCCCAAGATTACACTTCTTGGGGTTTTGTGTGTGTATATATATATATATATATATATATATATATAACCCCTGTAGCAGATTTAAACACAGGTGGAGCTGGGGTGGAGGAGGGTCTCCAAAAATACACTGCAGCATAATAGCGTAGAATGACACAGAGCATTTTGAAAATGCTAAGGAGTCAAAGTGACAGCAACCAATCTTCTGCGCCATGTAGTTAATGATGCAGGAGCAGATTAGGTGACCTATCAGCCTGTGCACACACAGTTTCATACCAGAAATTTATGTTATGACCACTACCAGGATTTAGTATGATAATAAATATGTATATGGCAACCAAACTGGCATTTCAACAGTGATTCAACAATGAATCAACGTCAGGTCTGTGGTTGGATCCTCTTTGAATTACCTTTCAAATTTGCAAATTGGATCAATAACAAATTTAACGCAAACACAAGTTACACCTTGACGTGTTCAGACCTATTTGACTGTTATTTTAGCCTTTAACGTAGCATTCACATTTCAATAGTAATATCAATTTGTTATTCCATTATTATTAGCATCAATATAATTGCACGTTTATGTTAATGCAATTATTGCCATGGGTCCTAATTGTGAATGTAGGACTATTGTGGTCTTTCAAAATTTTTCACATTAATTGTTAGTTCACCCAGAAACATAAATACTGTTATTAATTACCCACTTGTGTCATTCCAATTCATGGAGACCTGTTCATCTTCAGAAAATAAACTAGAATATTCTAAATGGAATGCGAGAGCTTTTAATCCTCCAGAGATAAGCTATGGTCCTGAGACAGATAAGTCCAGATATGGCAGAAAAAACATTGTATTGTCAAAACATTCCATGCAACTTCAGTGGTTTAACTGTGAACATCCCAAGCTCTATCAACACTTTAGTAAAACAAAACGGTAAATACAAATTTGTTTGCCTATATCTCTCTCGCATCAGATAAGGGTGTGTTTACTATGAGCAGTAAGTGCACAACCTGACCTTGTTTTTACAGTATTTTTGATGCACAAACGTGTTCTTTGTGTGATTACAGTTGAACCACTGAAGATACATGCAATGTAAGTTTTTAGTTCCTTGTCTGTGTGTTTGTAAAGCAAGGTTTTTAGGCAAAATCCAAAACATAAAATGAAGTTTATCGAGTTTAATTTGCCAATTAAACCAGTTAAAAACACTAATTTAGACTAATGTTAAGCTAAAATGCCGTCCACATGCTGCTATTTTCACAGAGCTTCTTCTGTTTCTGTATTTGGGCTTCCAAAGGACATGACACAAAGAGAGAAGTGCTAACAATTAAATTAATTATGTTCCAGAGAATTATTAAAAAAAAATATATAGCTCTAACATTTGACAAAGGACAACTTCCAGAATCTCAGTTCAGTGCTGGATTCGGCTAAAAACTCCTCAAAGAAGGAACAGTTCAACGATAATAGAAGAAGCTGTGGATTGTGATCCAAAACCTGTAAGTATTTTATTAGTTAAAATTGATCTATTACATGCATAGTTTCTAGTGTTAACGGTATGTTGTAGCAAGGACGTAAACAAGGATGTAAACAATGGGAAACGCTGTTTGGCACCTTTAACAATTTAGCTACATATTTTTGAAAAACTACAAAAGCTTTTTCAAACCCCTGTAAACACCCACACTCTTCATCAGCACATGCATTGTCTCTCTATGCGGCCGCTTTGCATGCATTCTACATCTCGGGCTACAAAAGCCAGTTAAAAGTGAAAAAAAAAAAAAAAAAAAACATTAATTTCAAAAAATATCTAGCACCTAAACTCTGGAACTTCCTAGCACAGTTCGGGAGGCAGACACAATCTGTCAGTTTAATACTAGACTAAAGACACATCTCTTTGCATTAGCAAACACATAGTTTTTTTTCATTCACTTTCGTCAATTGGTGAAGTTTGGTCCTCACCACTGGCTTGCTTGGTTTGGGACTTGTGAACCTGTGCATCGTTTCATTTGGTCTTCAGTGTTAGGGCTTTCAGCAGAACTTGAACTGTGAAAACTGGACTGAAGCAGTTTCAATTTACTAGAACTTCATCTATGTTAAGCTGCTTTGAAACAATCTACATTGTAAAAGCGCTATAGAAATAAAAAATAGATTGAATTGAGCAAATACAAATCCGTTTTCTGTAATTAGTTCCTGCCTTATGCTATTCAAACTCAAATCACATGATGACACCCACGTGAACTCACGTGTTTCATTTTCATCTTCAGGAATAATTGACTATACATGACCTTTATGACCTCAGAAGTTCACCATCGGATCGGATGCGGCTTTATTCAGAGGATGACATTTTTAAGCTGTGGTCACACTGCAATTTTCACCCATTTAAATGCACGCTGCAATTTTGAATCACGTAAATGCATGAGACCAATAGAAGATCAAAATGTGACCTCTGTACAGAAATATTAAATATGGAGCAACCGTTTATCAGTATTGCATCTTTTTTTTTTATCCTGCCCTTTTTCGCAGCACCATCTAACAGAATATTGCATGTGTAAGAATGAGCAAGAGCAAAAGTTACTAGTTTTGGCTCTTCCTTGACAATGTGAGCAAAGCCCGAACATCGAGTCATTCAAACTGACCAATGAAGAGCTTTATCAATACAATATGTGACCACACTATAAAAAAAAGAAAAGAAAAACAACACAGAAATCCACAAACATCTAAGACAGGCCCTGATTTTTATCAGCACTTTTGCTTTTTGGTGAAAATACATGGTTTGCAATAAAAAAAAACAAAAACAAATGTATATAATTATTTTGACCCTTTCAAATGCTCAAAATTTAAAGCCGTGAACACACTGCACTTTTCTCCCTGTTAGAGCCAAAAAGAGCACTAAGAGATTTGTAATAGTTTTCTATAATATTATTTGTATTGAGATATATAATTATTGTTATTTGATTTGTATATTTTGTGATATTATATTATGTACATGACGTTTCATATCTTAACTAATGCCATACGTCATATGTATGCGTAAGCAACAAGTAAAAAATAAGAAGGAAGGGGCTTGATGGTAGACAGTCTTTTGACTGTTCTTCGAAACCATTTTTATATTGAAACTTGGAAAAGTGTAAATAGTTCTTACGTTTGTTTTTTGTTGTATCCTGACAAACGAAAAGTAAACTGTTACATTGCAAGTTTGTCGTTTCATGCATCAAATCATTTGTGCCGAGTCCCTATGGAAATCACGACTCTCTCTCTCACAAAGGCACAGGAATTATCAAAACACGTATTTAATTACAAACACACAGGAACATGAAAAAAAGAATGTCTGGTCTTGATCGTCATTTTGGTGTTTATTGGTGTTCCTACGTGATTTTCATCTTCCTGTGTCTAGGGACTAAACCAAACTAAGGAGTGTAAATACACAAGTACATCATTGAACTAATTACACACAGGGCTGAGACACAGGTAAAACTCATGAACACTAACAAACGGCGGGAAAACAGAACAAAGGAAAATCACATGGAACACTGGGCATGGGGAAACACAAGGCAAATGGACACAGGAACCCTGACATTACCCCCCCTGGCACCTTCTAAACACTAAACTCTAGACACAGGGGGCCGGGAGGGGTAGGAGCCAGGAGACAAACAGAAGGACGAGGAGGAGACACGGGAGGGAGGAGCCAGGAGGGGAGCTGGAGAACATGGAAAGGAGGAGGTGGCCAGGGAGGAGTCACAGGAGGAAGGAGACAGGAAGGGGGCTGGAGCAGGAGCCAGAAGACCCAGAACACAGCCAGGAGGACAGCCCAGGGCGGAGTCGATGGAGGGAAGAGCCATGGAGGGGATGTGGCCACCGACTCCAGGGGGCCGCCTGAGGAAGACTCCGCTGAGGGAGGTGGAGCCCAAGGAGGAGACGGAGAGCCAATGGGTGAGGGTGACACAGAGGTCCCGGAGGGCTTAGGTGCAGCTGGCGGCTCACCCAGCAGAGACGATGATGTGGGTCCGAAATTATGTGGCAGAGCCAGAGCGACAGAGGACCAAGGCGTAGCTGGAGGGAGGGAGGAGTTCAACGTAGCCGGCAGGACGGAGCGACGAGGCGCAGCCAGAGGAGTGGAGTCCAGAGGCGAAGGAGGGGTGACGACTGACCAAGGTGGAGCCGAAGGGATGAGGGAGCCTGGCGGAGCTGGTGGGCTGATGACCCATAGAGGAGAGAGTCAATGTGGAGCCGTAGGGTCGGAGGGGCAAGGCGGAGTCCGCAGCTCGGAGGCTGGAGGAGCTGACGCTGGATGAAACCCTCCAGAGCTCTGGAGCTTGAGGGCGAGCTGAGGGGCTGGCTGACGGCAGCAGCGCTGGAGCTGGCTGGCTGGTTGCAGTCATTGGTGTCATCAGAGGTGGAGAGGATAAATACACAAGGACATCATTGAACTAATTACACACAGGGGTGAGACACAGGTGAAACTCATGAACACTAACAAATGGCAGGAAAACAACAAATACATTACATGACATAACAAGAGCACATGGAACACTGGGCATGGGAAAACACAAGGCACATGGACACAGGAACCCTGACACTCACATTGCAACTGCACCAAGTCTGCCTCCAAGTTAGGTAAACACTTGCCTGCAATTTTACATCACATGAATAGTAACAGAATGTAATGCCCATCTGTACAAAAATGTTAAATAAGGAGCAACTGTTTTATCAGTGTTGCATTGTCTTATTTTACCCCGTCCCTTTTAGCAGCACTGTCCGACAGAATTTTGCATTCTCAAATTCTAGTGTGATTAGTTTTTTTGTGATTTATTTGAGCAAATATATGAATAAGAAGCTGTGAAACATTATTTAGATTTAAAAGTAATTTTACAAATGTGCTGTAAAATATGACTCATTCCTGCGATTAAATCTTTCGTCATTATTTAAGTCTTCAGGCTCTCAAAATCATTCAAAAATTATTCTAAGCTGCTCTTCAGTGGATGTTTCAGTTGTTCTTCAACAGTGACATTTGTATTAAACTAAACTGAATCAGTTTTAATTGAACTACTGTACAACCAGCATTCTAGCAAAACTTGCAGAGATCCTGAATACAGAATACAATTTCCTCTCTCAGTGATGATAATTTGTGTGCTGTTGTACTTTGCTTATCCACCTCAGATTTTTAACCCGACTTCAGTGCACTTGTTTAAGCCCAACACAGGCTAGATTTCTAGATACACTATGGACAATTTAGCTTACCCAATTCACCTATAGCGCATGTCTTTGGACTGTGGGGGAAACTGGAGCACCCGGAGGAAACCCACGCAAACACAGGGAGAACATGCAAACTCCACACAGAAATGCCAACTGATCCAGCCGGGGCTCAAACCAGCGACCTTCTTGCTGTGAGGCGATTGTGCTACCCACTGCGCCACTGTGCTTCCTCACTGAACATTAAATAAATAAATAAAATGAACTAAGTTTAATCCATCAAACAAACAACCCTTTGGCATTCATTGCTTTTTCAATTAAAGTTGATATTGTGATGCTGGTTTTTAAAATTCATGCACTTATTCAGTAAATGTGATCATTCTTTTATGAATGTTTATTAAATAGTGATATAACTGTGTGTGCTGCATTTTGTTATCTCATTATAATGTTTTGCATACTTCATAATGTTTTTGTGTGTGTGTGTGGAAAACATAATATGTTGGGCAGAACTCTTCTTAATGTATTAAGAACTGCTGCAGTTTTTAATGTGGCCACTTGGGAAAAATAATTGCTCAACCCTGAAAGCATTAAACAATAAAAATAAAGAGTAATAAAGAGTTTACCTATTGTTTCTCACTACCAGACAAAAAAACAATACATTCAATTTATTCTCTGTGATACTTGTAGCAGCCTGATAAAATAGAAGTCTTACTGAAATTAAGATCATTTTGTATGAAGCCTTCATTATAAATGTATAGTTTTATTACAATTTTTCTGAATTTATGCAAAATTTATTCTATTAGAAAACGTGTGCTCTATTGCATAAAGTTTAGATCCTCATTTAATCATAAAAGAATTATGGGGAATATTTCTTATGTATGTAACAAAAAACAAACTCCTGCTTCTAGTCAATGAGTATAATGATGATGGACTTCAACAGGCAGCATTAATCAACTGAGATGGATAATCAGTCCATCACAGGATTTGACAGATTATGAGTTATATAATTACGATTTACTGATAAGCACCTGCAATAATGAAGGTTATTCAAACTGTTGTACAATGAAGATATATTATATAATATTGATAATTATATAATATAACATTAACTGGTCATTTTAACATGACACATGTCCTGAAAGGTTTCTATCTATGTAATCTGAGTTACATCTGAGTTACTTTATTGTCTTGTCAGTTGTTGACCTTCTGCCCACTAAATAATGTTACATCCTACCACACCTTCTGGAATCACATTCCAAACACCTCTACCAAAAACAAGGCATGCGGTGGAAACCTCCGGCACTGAAACAAACAGGTTGCAACAATAACTGTCTGTGATAAATCAAAGAACACTGGGCCAAGGGCTGAATCAGAGCATAAAAGGAAAACACCTTCAGAAACATGCCCAGACAAGATCCACATATACCAAAAAAAAACATATCACAGCTAGAACAATCAAACTGCAATAAAATAACTAAATACGCATTTAAAGACATACAAAGATCTCATTCACATGGAAAATGAAATGATGATTTTAACAATGCAACATTGTATTTTTAAGGTTTAAACCTTTGTAAACTCCCTCATCATCCCAGTAAAGAATTCCCAGTACTAGTAGTACAAGTAGGCTTGACATTAACTTTTTTGATCACCAGCCATTGTGGCTAGTAGTTTTTCAATGTTACTAGTCACTCGCCATTTTCAATAGCCACAATTTTGTTGTTGGGAAAATGTATTTTATATGCATAAGTTTTACTTTGGCTTGCTAAGATTACTTGATTTAAATTTTGTGTTATGTCCTGCCTTCTCATTTGCTTAACTTTTTTTGTGTGTGTTATTTATAACCTTGCTCAATGAGCATGAGCAAATAGTTTTGTGGTTTCATAGTGTTGCATTGCAATTAGTTTTATTTCACATGACTTTTCAGGGCTCAACACTAAGGATTTATCATTTTTTTTCTCTGGCCACACCAAACAAATTTTTTCCTTGCCACAATTTTTAAATAATGTGTCAAAACAAGCAAATTATAGCTGTATACATACACTTTTTATTCAATAAAATTGTTCTTAAAAAACTACTGACATTTAAAAAAATTGTCATGTATCTAAAACTATGCACAGAAGTCTGTCCAGACTATAGGTCCTAGATCACTAGTTAACTTTACATAAATGGAGAGTTAATTTCCTATCAAAGAAGTGTTACTGTAAAGGATGATAATTTACCGTATTAGCAAAAAAACAATTGTAAGGAAAGGAAAGCAGGTGAAAAACATTTCATGTGCAATAAGGAAAGGATGATCAAGTGTACACGGGTAATGTCAGGATCCTTAATAATCTGTTCAAAGAATGGTTGAAAGGGAAAGCGGCAACCACTGCTGCTTACAAAAAATCTGCCAACAAACAGCAAGACTGTGGGTACACGAGCATCGTTTTTTTCTGGTCTATTTCAAAAAGAACCGATCGCACCAGTTGCAATTCCAGGCACGGTTGCTTCGCGAGAGAAAACAGGAGCTCTCAAGCTTTTTCAACATTCGTGCACGGCTATCACCGAATTCCAGGGGTTTCATTACCACGACGTAAAATTGGCGTGGAGTGATTGGTATTGGAAATACCATGCGCAGAATACGTTTTTTTCAAATACAGGATCACGTTCGCTCCAATGGATGAAGAACCTATACCCCCGCAATGGATAACGAAAGAAAAAACAATCATACAGATTATTTTGTTTTTTATAATGTTACATTTTAATTGTTTAATTTGCAAAAACAACCACGAGACGTGTAAAACATTTGTTACCGTTTTACTCCATTTTACTTTGTTTTACGGAAAATTCAACATTGATTTACAACAATAAAATCCTGCGGCTTTTGTACTTCCATGGTAAACCACAAAATAATAATAAGGGTTATGGTACGTTACGTGGGTCTGTGTTATTTTCTTCTTTGTTTTGGTATGGTTGTGTTCTTTGCGCTTGTCTGAGTTTAGGTGGAGTTTTTGTGGACGGCTTGTCCGCATTGGATTACGTCGGTGATGTCATCGGGATTTCCTGTATATAAGGCTGACGGCAATGGCGGCTCAGTCTCTCTCACTCTCGCTTACTCGCACGCTATCTGGCTGGTGTTGTTCCGCGCATGCCAGGATCGCTCCGCATAGCGCTCTTATTGTTGTTATGTTTATGTTAACTTTTGATTCTTTTGTATTCGCAATGTGCTAACTATTTTGCTTCGTTTGTTTATTTTGATACTTTGTTTATTTTTGTAGCAGGTAGTGGATATTAATTTTCATAGTCACATTTTGTTATTTATTTAGTTCAACAAAGGGAAGCAGTGGCCCGGAAGACTCACCTGTTTTTTATTTTTTTCACAGGGGCTATAGGTAAGATCTCTCCTGGAAGAACAGCTATAGTCAGGGAACTGTTTTGTTTAGCTACCCCATCTGTCTACAGTTATTTGTTAATAATTATTTTTGTCTTTTTTGCAGTTTGATTGAACGGGCAATAATTTGGACATCATTACAATAAAGAGGTCCACACTCAAACAGGAAGTTGCAGTTTTATCTCTAGAGGGGTCTGGATGGTCAAAAGGTGAGCTCTGATTTAAAATTTTTTTGTTTAAAAGCTCTGTATCTCATATGCTCACTAATGGTCAGTGTTTCGAGTCTTATGGTGTGACATGATTTACATAAAAATGAAACCGTTTTTTACAACTGGATTCATCAAGTTAAAGAGTTCAGACATCTCAAAGAAAAGCTTAACACTGAAATTCAAGCCTATGGCAGTGGCAGGTGCCAGAGTTATGCAACTATATCACAGTCTCTAAGACATGATAAAAGGGCAGTGTGGGCTCACATCAAGCCAGTCATTGAGGACTTTAAGGTTAAGAGTGGCCATGAAATTGATATGCTCCATATCCTAAGTGATATTCCTGCAACCCAGTATCATAATCGTGCAAACTGCTTTCTTCTCAGCAGAATTCAATACTCTCTAGGTTTCAAAATGGTCACGTGGATTTTTTCTGAGAGGTCACATGGCAAGTGGGGTCCATTGATAGCTTGCTTCCTTCTACAGTGTCCCCAGTGGTTGGAATAAGCAACACACACTAAGTGCTCTCCTTTTCACCTGAAGAAATACATTACAGATGCCTGAGTTGCTTTTCCAAGCACCAAGAGATGTGTCTTTGTCATCAGCCAAAAAAAAACTTGGCTTCTAAAGCCAGCAGTGTTAATGTGGAACAGCGAAGTTCCCCTTTCCAAGATGTTCCTTGCATCCAACCAAAAGAAGAACAACCAACCCATCAGAAGCAGAATGCACAGATTCTGACGATGGCTCCAGCTACACGGTTGGAAAGTTTGTCATCGTCAAGTATGATAATAGGTGGGTCAGATCATTAAGATGTGTCACAAGGAGGCTGAGATTAATTGCATGAAGCAAGTTGGTGACAAGAATGTCTTCATCTGGCCAGATAAACCAGACTGCATATATTACTGCTGTGATCAAATAGCATGCACAATATCTGAGCCTGAACCTCTTCGCAGATCTGCTAAACTCTCGGATTGACTGGCTAGCATTTAACATGGTCTGAAATGGTCATTTAAAATGGTCTTTCAGATCAAAAAAGATTTTTTTTTTTTCAATCTTTTCCACTGTTTTATGATTAAAAGTGAATCTGTTAACACTATAGTTACTGTTTAACAACTTTAATTGTTCCTACAACAAACACTCAATGTTCATTACGAAGGTTCTGGACATGAGGTTAAAAGTTTACACATTTTTTTTAAAGTTTTAAAACTATGTTAGTATTTTTTTTTATGTTAATTGAATTCATTAAGGCAGCACGGTGGCGCAGTGGGTAGCACAATCGCCTCACAGCAAGAAGGTTGCTGGTTCAAGCCCCAGCTCGGTCAGTTGGCATTTCTGTGTGGAGTTTGCATGTTCTCCCCGTGTTTGCGTGGGTGTCCTCCGGGTGTTCCGGTTTCCCCCACAGTCCAAAAACATGTGGTATAGGTCAATTGGGTAAGCTAAATTGTCCGTAGTGTATGTGTGTGAAGGAGAATGTATGGGTGTTTCCCAGTGATGGGTTGCAGCTGGAAGGGCATCCGCTGTGTAAAACATATGCTGGATAAGTTGGCGGTTCATTCCGCTGTGGCGACTCCAGATTAATAAAGGGACTAAGCCGAAAAGAAAATGAATGAATGAATTCATTGAATGCCAAATTCATTATATACACATTTAAAAAAAAATACACTTTTTTTTTGTACTAATAAATTGTGGTGTAGTGCTATATAGTGTGACACTGTCATTTGGTGTGACAAAAAGAATTGTGAAAATAAAAATACTTTTGTTTAAATTTGTGAACCATAAAAATGACAATGGATCAAAAGGAAAAAGTATTAGCTAGAGTCACAAGCATTTTGCTGGATTTATTGCAAGGTTTGTCAAAATTTATCTAAAATAACTGTGAAGACTGGCGAAATTTCTTACTTCAAGAGTTCACACTTAGATATTGCTTGATAATAATAGCAGGTTTGGCATGCTGTCCCGGGAGAGAACCCTGAGCTCAGAGATAATTGAGCCCAGGGCTCCCGCCTGGTAAATAAGCATATAAGGGGTACGAGATCAGATAGTTCTCTAGAGCTCCCCTTGGTAAAGGAGGAAAAAGGAGAAGATGGGGTGGATGGGGGGTTTCTTCGAAAACGAAGATAAGAGTAGTTTTTTGACAGGCTACTTATAGGGAGTTTGTATTAATCTGATTGGCTTACTAGTGATTACTGATGGGAGACCGGCTGCGATCAATCATATCATGTGCTCCTCTCGAAATTAGTTTATGAAACTTCACTTCAAGAGTTCACACTTAGATATTGCTTGATAATAATAGCAGGTTTGGCATGCTGTCCCGGGAGAGAACCCTGAGCTCGGAGATAATTGAGCCCAGGGCTCCCGCCTGGTAAATAAGCATATAAGGGGGTCCGAGATCAGATAGTTCTCGAGAGCTCCCCAAAGTGCTTAATAACTCGGGACAGCAGCCGTGTATTCGAAGAAAGCTCCCCCGAAGGCTAGAAATGCTATATCCGGCTGCTGGATATAGTGTTGGAAACGGAAAAGAGGGCTCCTGCGGGAGCAAAAGGCGAGCAGGGTTGGCGTGGGGGGGGCGGGTGATGAAGACTCCTGCGGGAGTCAGGGCTTGGGGTATGCGGGATCCTGCTGGAGTCAGGGAAAAGGGGGATTTAAGTTAATATAAATCATAATAAAAAAATATATATAAATTAACTACTGTCGTCTAATAAATAATTTTAAGAATGGTCACATCATTTAATTTAAACCATGCTTAAACAGCATTGCCCTTGCAATCTTAACATGATTAGAGTCACGAGCATATCTGGCCAAAGTCATTATACAGTTTGCAACGGGGTCATTCATAACTTTCAAGAGAGAAGGAGGGACTATCTGGGTCCTGAGAACTCTTAGGATGGCGGCACTTCTCCTTTCAGCTATTGGTTGAACGAACTGTCAATCAAGATCGGCGGCCATTTTGGGACTTTTTGTTTACATGTAAAAAACGCTACTCTGTAGAACGCGTTTCAGTGACTAGTCTGGGTGACAGCAATACTTTCCGTGGCTGTTGAAGCATGAATGGGTTTTCTTTTTTGAACTGATGTTTTACGCAATTGGATTGCCTGGACTCCGTGTAGTCGAACTGCAATAAATTCACATGAAACAATTGCGATCAGGACAGCTATTTTAAAATACTGTATATAAAAGACATTGGACACGAAACCCCTGCGACAGGTATAGGTCCGCATACAGGTATCTGAAGCAAACAGCTGTTTTCACAATCTGCGCATGATCCGTGACCTATGCAAATTCACAACTAGGCCACGACAACCCGATGACGTAGTAGCGATTACGCTGTACTGAAACTCCTGGAAAAAAGTGCCTGCCACTCACGCACATCACATCTGCTGTGCACATGACACTAAAGCCCTCATCAGTGAGTGAGGATAACATGTGTCTCACCATGCGTGTGATCATCCTCTAATTCGGTATTCACCTGCTTTCTTTTGTTCGCGCGGACAGTTGTGATGTTTCTTAATTCTAAGATCACATTTGCACACACATTGACAAACATTCATTCATTCATTTTCATTTCGGCTTAGTCCCTTTATTAATCTGGGGTCGCCACAGCGGAATGAACCGCCAACTTATCCAGCATATGTTTTACGCAGCGGATGCCCTTCCAGCTGCAACCCATCTCTGGGAAACATCCATTCACACTCATACACTACGGACAATTTAGCTTACCCAATTCACCTGTACCGCATGTCTTTGGACTTGTGGGGGAAACCGGAGCACCCGGAGGAAACCCACGCCAACACGGGGAGAACATGCAAACTCCACACAGAAATGCCAACTGACCCAGCCGAGGCTTGAACCAGCGACCTTCTTGCTGTGAGGCGAACGTGCTATCCACTGCGCCACCGTGAGGCCCCATTGACAAACAGTGATAAATTAAAATTCTAATCTGATGACCCAGCACTGGCAATTTAAAAAATATTTTCAACCAGCCAAAGAGGCTAGTGGGAGTGGCTGTCAAACCCGCCACAGCTGAAATCGACCCGCATTTGGCAGATGTTATTGTCAAGCCCTGCTAGTAGTATGTAAATAGTATATAAAAATACTATAGCATTTCCTCTTGAAGAAAAGGGTGTTAGTACCTTACCAGAACAGAAGATTTCAGAAACATATTCAGATACACAGGGAGGGTATAGAAATATGCACATAAACTAACTGTACAATTAGCATCAACTGGAAACACTGGGATAAGTCAGCAAAGCATATCTATGTTTGGAGCTGTCCTTTTTGAATACCAAACAATTAAAAAACCCAAAACAGTTGTACAATTTTTTTCAGATTTTCCTTTTATTTAGTTTTTTTTCCTTTTGCTCAAATGTCATTGCTATTGCACAAAAAGAACAAGTATGCAGCCCCAAAAAATGTGCTGATAAAGCTTTGCCTAATTTCCCATTAAGAAAATTAAATTCTAAACTTCGAAATACACACACAAATATATATAGGGGGGTGGGGGTAGGGATAGGGATGTGTTGACACACCTGTCCATCCAGACCACATTCTAGAGAGGAACGCTAGGAACCACATGGTGACACAGGCATTGTTGTTCTTAACAGGCCATCCGCTGAAGTGGGGGATGGTCCGTCACCAGGGAGAAGGTCCTTGTTAGAAGATATTACCTTAGCTCCAGGACTGCCCACTTGATGGCCAGGGCCTCCATCTTGACGGCTGCATAGTTCTTTTCAGCTGATGTGAGCTTCAGACTCATATAGATCACAGGATGTTCTTCTCCTTCATGGACCTAGGACAGGACAGCTCCCAGACCAGAGACGAAAGCATCGGTCAGGTCTTTTCTTTTGCTGGGTTCCAGACAATTCTGTCGGGCTGCCCCTTTTTCATGAGGTCTGTCAATGGACTGGCTAAAGATGTGAAGTTCCTAAAACTTGGATAAACGACAAGGCTTTTTTCAGGTAGTGTAGTTCTGTCCTGTTCCACCTATCCATATCGCTGCTTCTCACCAGGGCCGTTGCCTCCTGTATTGTGCTTTTCCTTATCTTCCTTTGTTTCCAGGCCGGACCAATCTCACCCTCCCGGAGAAGACACAGCCACACCGCAGAGCACCCCCTGCCCGGTAACGTTAAAAAAGGCTGCAGATATTTGTTCTACTGTTTATGGCTTTACCCTGGCTGTCTTGGTTATGTTTTCTGAGGATCTGAAAGGTGTGCTCTCTGCTGAGAGTGTCTTATGCCAGAACGCAAGTAGACAGTTTCAGTTCCTTTTGAAGACTTTCATGGCGCTCTCTGCTGGGAGTTTTATGCAAAGACTTTTGTTTACTGTGTTTTTTCCCCCTACATGCTCCTGGCTGGATTTTGGTTTGAGAATCATTCTGAACTTTAATAAACTTTTGATTCACCTGTGTCCATTTGTACTGTCCCTGACAGAACGGTCTAGCCACAATAGACACAGCAGGCTCGAATTCAGCCAGATCCGCAGTCACCAAGCAGGGAGTGTTGCTGGGCCAGCATGAGGCCAGGCTGACCAACACTACCAGGAATATGAAATTCCTTGGAGTCTCAAGCTACTTGTTGTGCTTCATTTCAAGAGTTCAGACAGGAGATGGTGAGGCTGTTTGGCAGATCTGCTCGAGGTCAGGAGGCAGCTGACCAGCTGGCTCCTTTGCGCAAGGCAGGCAGTTCAGTCACAGAGTATGCCATCCAATTTAACTGTGACTGGAATCAGGGGCCTGCAGATCCATGTTTTGTGCGGGGCTGGAGGATGAGATTCAGGACAAGTTGGCCACCATTGACCTTTCTCATGATTTTGACGACATGATTAATATGGCTCTATGGGTAAAGGGATGTCTGCGCTGCTTTAAGCACCCGGCATTCCGCCCATCCTGGAGGGTGAAGGACACTCTTTCTACTTCTTCTGATGCCTCTATCATCGCTTCCACGGGTCCAGAGCCAATACAGGTGCAACACCTCCAGCTCACTCCCTAACAGAAGCAGCAACACCTTGTCCTTTAAAATTCACAGCTTGCCAGTGAAGAGGGGGATCTCAGCCAAAGGGTCGCTTGTTTTCCCTTTCTGGTCTAGAGAATACCGGGCCCAACCATTTGGTCTGACCAATGCCCCAGCGGTCTTTCAGGTCCTGGTCAATGATGTGTTGAGAGACATGATTAATTGCTTTGTCTTTGTATACCTTGATGATATCTTGATATTTGCATATCTCCACAGGTGCACACTCAACATGTTCATCAGGTGCTACAACGGCTGCTGGAAATCCAGCTTCATGTTAAGGCAGAGAAGTGCGTTGTCCATGTCCAGTCGGTTCTGTTCCTAGGATTCATTATTTGGGCGGGAGAAATCCAGGCAAGAACCTTAGCTGACACCCACCCACATTTAACAATGATATAAACACAAATAAATAAATAATATTAGCCTACACAGTCTAAGTATGCATGATTTTCATAATTGTTAAATCACCATTGTTTTTACAATGCATGAGTATCTAGGGTAGCGTTCAATTGGTGCCATGTACATACTGTATGATGGATCAGTGACAGGAGGACAAACACTGCATGACTACCAAACAATCACTGACTAATCTGACAATGATCACAAACACACACAAGAAGTGTAAGATTACTCAAGTTCAAGTGCAAAACTGGAAATGGTACCCTGCAATAATTTTTTTTAAAATAAGCTGCCTTTTTATATGGTCTGTGCACTTGATGCTGATTTACAGCAAAAAAAACAAGTCTAGATATTTTTAGTATTTGACTGCATGCTTGCACATACAATCTCAGACACAATGCACTCAATGGAGCTAATAATGTCACTGTGAGGGGTAGTGTTAGGGTCAGGGTTAGGTGTGTACATTAAAAGCATTGCCTACAGCTTGCATCTGGACCCAGTCTGCAGTCAGACCCTTCTCGGATATTTAGCATGCCAAATGTTTAATGGGCGATAGCGACACAGCTGTGATTCTCTTTGATCACATTTTTGATCATTCATTTGTCACTTGTGTGAACTACCACTGATTTGCCTCCAATTTCGGGCTTTTGTCAGCGACTTCACAAACCCTGTCAGTGATTGAAATCAGAGCTAAAATCGTGCAGTGTGAACTCAGCATTAGCTGCAGCTCTAAAAACATCAAATAGTATGCTCCTTTGCTCCATCTACCACATTTAGGTCAATTACTTACCTGAGAAGAGGCTTGTGGTTTTAAGGAGTTAACATAATCTACTAGATAAAATAACATGAAGTCTGTTAGAATAATTTAGAACATAATTTATTTATCAGGTAGAAATTCAACAATCAATTTCAAACAATAAAACAACATCAATCAAACATATAGCATTAAAAATTATAGATATTAAGAAGTTCAGAAATATTACATGATAATGAAAAGACAACACAGAAATCGCGCAGGCGATCTTTATACAGCACTGAGTGGAGTGGAGCGGCTAGAATTTCTACTCCACTCTCAAAGCATATTCTATTCGCTCCGCTCCAGCTCCACTCTGGGATTTCCATCTCCCTTTCCTCGCTCACTCCGTGCTCCATCCTCAACTGCTTCTTTCCATGGTTGCTCTACAGGAAATAAGAACTTCATTTATGCTCCACTGTAATTGTTGCATCACAAACCTCTGTCATAAAATTGCTACATTTTTAATACAAGTCATTATTTTAAAGTTAATGTCTTGAGCATCTGATTTTTAGCTCAGCTCTTGTGTGCTTTCATTTTCTCCATCTCACTCGCAGAGAGTTAAAACGTAGCCTAGTAGTGACTTAAAGAGACACTAAGTTACAACTTACACATTAATAAATATTTTTGTGTTGCACCACCGAACTTAATTTAAACGTAACGCTACGTTCCAACTAAATATTTATGGCAGCCTTCCCCCATGAATAACGGTAGAAAAAAAATTACTTCGAGATTAGTTTACATTGAGGACCTCTCGTTCATTGAGGACCTCTCCCTCTACCCACAGCCTTATTTTCCTCCCAAATGTAGAATTTTTTTTCAGTTTGTGAATGAAAAGTTTAATTTTCTATCAAGGCGTGTTTTGTGTTAATTGCATGCATCAATTAAAATGAGAATTTCTTCATGACTGAGTTTTTCTCCTTGCTCTTTTCTCTTTCATATGTAGGATATATATATATATATATATATATATATATATATATATATATATATAGTGATGCGGGCAGCACGGTGGCGCAGTGGGTAGCACAATCGCCTCACAGCAAGAAGGTCGCTGGTTTGAGCATTTCTGTGGCATTTGAGCATTTCATGGCATTTCTGTGTGGAGTTTGCATGTTCTCCTCGTGTTCGCGTGGGTTTCCTCCGGGTGCTCCGGTTTCCCCCACAATTCCAAAGACATGCGCTATAGGTGAGTTGGGTAGGCTAAATTGTCTATAGTGTATGTGTGTGAATGAGTGTGTATGGATGTTTCCCAGTGATGGGTTGCAGCTGGAAGGGCATCCGCTGCGTAAAACATATGCTGGATAAGTTGGCGGTTTAGATTAATAAAGGGACTAAGCCGAAATGAAAATGAATGAATGAATGAATATCGTGATGCAGGTGTGTGCGTCGTCTGTTATAAGTGACTGACTGTAATTTATTGTACTATAAAAATGTAATTTGCCATTTCATTTTCATAGGACAATTATATATGGATGCATTAGTTGCAGAATTTTGAAGCAGTTTAACGATTTAAATGCTTTTTATTGGATATTACGTCATTTAATGCGACTACTCATGACTTTACGTAGAGCTTACGACCTACTAACTACAGTTTGCCTTAAGAACATGTGGTGCAAACAAATTGAGAACAAATTTAGTTACAAACTGGCTAGTAGTTACTAAGCCCCTAGTGAAGTCTTTGTTCCAGGTTAAGAAAGAACTTGTGATTGCAACCCTACTCAAATGAGGCAGTGTTTTAATAAGTAAAACTGTCCACAGTTTAGTTAAGCCTGTTTGAAACTAGCACCAAAATATCAGGCTTAGCTGAATATCTGGTTATTTTGGCGGCGATAAGGGATAATAGTAGTATTATAGATTTTAAATGATTAAGTCTCTTATTATTAAAGAGGAAACATAAGCTTGACAATGACAGATGCTATCAATGCTATAACGTAGAATGCCCTTAAGAAATGTAGCGTAGGTGAGCTACCATCAAGCTTTTATTAAGATTGTGTAATCTGTCATGTATAGGTCTGTTCGTTTAGTGTCTGGTGATTGCAGTGATGTTAAGACTTTTTTTAAAACGTTTTTTGCATTAAAATTACTTAATATTTTATATATTAATTATTTATATATAAAATTAATGTATCAGCTTAGATTGCAGTGATCACTATGCAAGGATCATTATGCACTGCATAGAAATCTTCTCATTCTTCACTATAGGCTATATTGTTTGAATTGTAAATTATGTATTTTATAAACTGATCCTTTAATGTGCGCAACATTTTCATGTGTAAGTGATTTGCTGATGTGCTGCAACGGCAACTTTAAGCAACTTTAAGTATGAGATCAATGTAGCGAATTTTGACACTCTCGCTGCCTTCGGTGTGAACGCACAGTTATAAAGACTATAGCTTCACTGCATGGTATTGTTTGTTTATTATTAACATTTGGTCACCACACTCCAGGGGTTTGTAACCTTATGGTCTTTGGTTCCTGTGTTGACATAATTTTCCATTTGTAGATATGAGGTAATTTGTTTAATAGCCCTGATTGAAGTTTGTCTGTAGTCATGTGAGGTAAACAAAATAGGACCCAAAATCAAAGCTCAGTCTCTGAGATTTATTTTTTAAAAATAGGGATAACTTAAGGTCTTCGGCAGCGTCGCAGACTTGACAAGGGGAAAAGAACTCGTCTCACAAGCTGCATGAGGATGGGCGGTGTAAGCAGTCCAGGTGTACTTTGGCGAGTGTGGACCCCTCACGGAGCGACCAGCACCCAAACCCGCCGACAGGAGAGCAAGAGCTGTACTTGATCAGGACTAAGTACGATGGACTTTACCACAGGAGAACTTGACGGGGACAGAGATGAAGACAAAGATCAGGACTGGACAGAGCACATAAGGTAGGCAATGGACAGATAAGATTTTCATCATCAACAAACATAGGGTGACATAAATAGCACAGGTATTTAACCAAGTGGGTACAGGAGCAAATGAATGAACTCCTGCTGAACATCAAAATGACTAACAGGTGCCTGCTGGTGCCCAATAACTAGAGAGAGCAAAATAAACAACAGCGCTCATGACAAATATGATTGTGTTATCTTGTAGTTGTCATTTTGTAACTGCTACTTCTTTTTATGGTTTATTGATATTGTTATTTTTTATATTTATTGCTCCTTATGTGCAGTGTGGTTTGAAATTAGCCTCAAATAAATTGTATTTATAATAATTGTCATAGTAATAGTAATAATAAACACTGAAAATAAGAAAATAAATAAATATACTATTATAATAATAATTATATATAATCTACCATATATAGTTTTCTTATACTATTTACTATTATTATTATTATGCAAAATACACTTTTTCATGGACCTGTGTATCCACAAACAGCTACATCACCTTCGTGAAATATCAAATTAACACATACTTAGAGGGATTTTTGAGGGTGACAAACTAAAGCCTGTTACATCACGAGAACATCCGTCTTGCATAGTTGCAGGATCCACACTGTTCCGGAATGTTTTCACTGATGACAGCAAGCTATTAATATTTTATGGCCTCAGTCAAACTATGAAATTGCATTGAATCTCATTTAAATCACTGGGTCTGAATGAAGTAAAAGCAATATGATTACAAAAGTACTTCATATATTGACACAGACTCTCTGTTGCACAGCAGGAGAGAGTAACATTGATGACTTCCCTTTTTTTTCCCCCCCGAGTGCTGATATTGTCCCTTCGGGCACTAAAATGTCTCTTTCCACATTTACGTACACATTTAGAGCCATGCCGCTATAACAAGGAAATTACAAATGCCATTAACTGAAAAACAATGTCAACCCAACAATCCGGTGTGCATGTCTGTTAGTGAACTGTGCTGTGGAGATAAAAGGCCAAATACATAGCAAAACAGGAGACAAAAGTCAGTACCTATTAATTCATTTGAAGCTGCCTGTTCCACTGGAACTGAACTTGATTTGTGGCAAAAAAGGCAAAGACTTAAATATGAACACCTTTTAAAAAAGATACACATCTAGCAGTTATGAAGCTGTTACACAAGAGTTCACACTGCCAGCGTGAGCAGCATGTTTTTGATTATTCATTATCATTATATTTTAACTATAATATTTGTAATGTAATTGGCTGACAGACATTCATTCATTTTCATTTCGGCTTAGTCCCTTTGTTAATCTTGGGTCGCTATAGCGGAATGAACCGCCAACTTATCCATCATATGTTTTACACAGCGGAAGCCCTTCCAGCTGCAACCCATCTCTGGGAAACATCCATACACACCCATTCACACTCATTTACTACGGACAATTTAGCTTACCCAATTCACCTATACCGCATGTCTTTGGACTTGTGGGGGAAACTGCAGCACCCGGAGGAAACCCACGCCAACACGGGGAGATCATGCAAACTCCACACAGAAACGCCAACTGATCGAGCCGAGGCTCGAACCAGCGACCTTCTTGCTGTGAGGCGAACGTGCTATCCACTGCGCCACCATGAGGCCCGGCTGACAGACAAGTTATTGTTATTTATGTGCATACCTTCTATTCATAATATGAGTGTAATTATTAGTTTAAATATTTATTTGTTTGCAAATAAAAAAGGAAGTAGTGATTTCTAAATTCACTTTGACTTGTATTTCATTGCAGACAGTACAATAAGCATTATTCATTCATTCATTTTCTTTTTGGCTTAGTCTCTTTATCAATCAGAGGTCAGCACAGCAGATTGAACCGCCAACCTATCCAGCATATGTTTCACGCAGAGTATGCCCTTCCAGCCGCAACCCATCACTGGGAAACACCCATACACTCATTCACACACATACACTATGGACAATTTAGCTTACCCAATTCACCTATATAGTACATGTCTTTGGACTGTGGGGGAAACCAGAGCACCCCGGAGGAAACCCACATGAACACAGGGAAAACATGCAAACTCCACACAGAAATGCCAACTGACCTAGCCGAAGCTTGAACCATCGACCTCTTGCTGTGAGGCGATAGTGCTACTCACTGTGCCACCACAATAAGCATTATTTATTGTTTCTCATGATTTCTATAATTTTTTTTATTTTTATATATATATGTTTTTTTTGTTCAATTTTATGTTTTGAAACATATTTCAACAAAAGTTGGAAGAGAAAAGCATTTACCACTTTGTAATGTTGCCATTCCTTTTCACAACACTTAAAGGTGCAGTATGTAATTTTGACACCCAGTGGTTTAACTAGGTATTGCATTCCTGGTTCAAAACACACACAAGCGCAGATTGCCAGATTAAGGACCAACAGGAGCGTGCCTGACTATCGAACCTAAGGTACACCTCATGTGCTTTATTTAGTGTTAAATGCTAACAATGTGAGTTTGAATGGCATGTTATATGACATTTATTGCCATTCTACTGAAAGCAGCTGCAGAGAGTTCACCTCACATCTTGAAAATAAAATAAACCATTTGAAATTGAACTGTGACTCAGTGCAAGCCAACACATATCAATCATTCAGCATGTACATTTAATAATGTTAAATATGTTTATTATGTATTAATTAATTATAAACCTTACCATTTTTATGACTTTTCAAATCACATATTCTGTGCTTTTGAATGGCTGTATTTAAATTTCTGTTGTGTATGTCTGGTGCGGTTTGTTAGGACCCGGTGTTACAATGTAACCTGCTCACCTAATGTTTACATTCGTAATATTTATATCATTTGCTAATTAATAACCACCTCATGTGGAACTCTGAATCCACTTCTCATTTGGAGAAATACGTGGTTTTCCACTAAGGCAACCCGGGTGCTGAAATATAATTGGCTAAACTGCCAAAGACAGACTAAGAAGTAAGAATATCTGACTTAAGCATTATTTTTCAGATAAACAAGAATGTTCACTTAACATGTTCCTAAATATCTGCAAACATATTATATTTTAATGCTTTATAGTATTTTTAATCTTACATACAGCACCGTTAAAAGACGTTTAGGGACTGAAGACACCAAGTGAAAAGTGTTTCAGGTGTAATTTTTCCCATTCTTTCTGCAAACAAGTGTTAAGGTAAGCAACAGTACGGGGTCTTCGTTGTCGCATTTTGCACTTCAAAATGCGCCACACATTCTATATTGGAGACAAGTCGGGACTGCGGGCAGGCCAGTCAAGTACCTGCAACCTCTTCCTCCACAGCCAGGACTTTGCAATGTGTGCAGAATGTGGTTTTGCATTGTTTTATTGAAATATGCATGGGCGTCCATGGAAAAATGTAGATTGTGTCAAAGCAGCTTAACATGTAAGTTCTAGTTAATTTAAATTGAAACTGTGTCAGTCCAGTTTTCAGAGGTAAGGTTCAATTTAGTTCAGTTCAGTATGGTTTAATTTTCACTGCTGAGAGTCCAAACACTGAAGAGTAAATGCATCGATGCACAGCTCCACAAGTCCCAAACCAAGCTAGCCAGTAGCAACAGTGGCGAGGAACAAAACTTCACCAATTGAGAGAGAGCAGGCTCAGTTCAGTTCAGATCAGGCACGACCATCTCTCTTCTGGCCAAACTTCTTGTGCAGAGCTGCAGTCTAGGCGCCAGGGGCTGGAGAATGCTGGACGTCCATCGTGGAGAAGCTGCAGGTGTGAGTAGGTCACCGGCTAGTGTACAGGCTGGCCCACAAGATCAATGTGGAGACTCGTCTGTCACTTGGTCTTTCAGGAATCAGTCTTACTCTCTCCACTCCTCCAAGACCGCCACAGCATCTGCTCAGGATACGACCTGGTCCAGGGTTATGGAGACCTCTTGAAGTCCTCTATGGTTGGCATCATCTCTTCACATTACTTGGATCACATCAATGGTGCTGCACAATCTCTAGAGGCCTCGGGATGAGTATCCCCAGGTGGAAATAGAGAACAATGAAAACAATTAGCATACCTGCTGTTAATGGTGTATTTAAAAAAGATCTATTAAATATCAATGCAAAAAAGAGCTATAAATGAAAATAGCAGTTATATTAACAAACATGTGAAGCACAGGAGTGTTTCTAACGAAATGTCTGGTGCATTAAAACAGGAGAAGTGTGTCCTACAGGTGGCTGTCAAGCCCACTCAACTGCATTAAGCACACTCATGCACATGCCTAAGCCTCAGACATTATCAGGAAGGCTATTCCAGAGTTTGGGGGCCATAAATGAGAAGGCCCAACCTCCTTCAGAGGACTTTGCTATTCTGGGTACTACCAGAAGCCCTGAGTTTTGAGATCTTAAAGAGCGGGATGGATTGTAGTGAGACAGAAGCTCAGTTAGATAAAGGAGCTAGACTATTTAAAGCTTTATAGGTAAGAAGCAATATTTTATAATCAATACAAAACTTAACAGGCAGCCAGTGTAAAGAGGATGAAGTTGGGGAAATATGACCTGGTAAGAACTCTGGCAGCTGCATTTTTGTGGCAATGGAGCTGTGTCATCAACTCCATTGCTGTGGCCTCATGCAGGAAGGCTTGGATTTCATCATCCTGATAGCGCTAGGAGAGGTTTTCCCACATCTTGTCTTTGATGGATGCCACAAACATTGTATCTTCATCCTTCATAGTAAAATGCTCTTCCAGTTTTTAAAGAATGGGTATGATTTGTCCACATTTTTCTCACATGACACATGCACAGTGTGAATGTATAGAGAACTCTCTTGAGATGGACAAACTCCTCAGCCTTTTGGAAGTCCTCATCCTTCAGATGTTCTAGGTTGCTTTTGGTGATTGCTTTTCGAAGTTGTGGGTCCAAGGCTGCAGCTTGTATTGCTGGATACTGCTCCATGAATCTCTCTATCATAAGGTAGAGCTAATTCCATCTGGTTTTGACATTAAGGATGGGGGAGTGTTGTGGAAGGCCTGAACAATGGACAACATACATTTAATTACCACACACTTGATTATTGAAATAAATTGGTAATATTGAAAATTTCAATCAGCATTCGTAAATACATTAAACTGTCTTACCAAGGAGCTGCTGCTTTTTCATCAACACAGTTTTGGAAAGGGAGGACCTCTTGAACCACACTATCACTGCTCTGATTCTGGCTGCCCATATATCAACGGAAGTAATTTTGTATATTTTCTGTGCTGCTAAATTCAAGGTATGTGCAAAACATCCTATTTTTAGGATCTGTAGCTTCTTGATAGCAACATCCATATTTCCAGCATTATCAACAGTCACAGCTACAGTCTTGCTTGGCTCTATCCCAAACTCTTCAAGAATGTCGAAGATCTCCTCTGCCCCTACTTCACCAGTCTGATATTGGTACACTGCCCTGGTTTGTAGGACTTTTTGTTTTACAGTGCCCTAGCTTGTGTAGTGCACTGTAACAGTAAGATAGTGGTCCTGACAGATGCTGGTCCACCCATCTGATGTGATGAACAGCTTTTAATGTTTCACTGAGGTAACTCCTGCAGGGAGGGGTATATTTGGGGTTGAGTGCCTTGCACATCTCCCTACAGTATAAAATATTAAAACACAAATAAATAATCATCCTTTCATTTGTTATATTATCATTATTGAATTGTGTTGCTGTTTATTTTGTGACTATTGTACAGCTTTTTTATAATTGTACTATATACAACTATAATGCAAATGTGTACTGTGTATATATACTGACAGACCTAAAGGAAGTAAAATAAAAATTTATTTTATTTAAAAACTAAAAACGGCAAGTCATGGGGGGGACCAGTGGCAAGTCATGGGCGGGGGGACCAGTGGCAAGTCATAGGCAGGGGCACCAACAGCACGGCTTAGATTTCAGTTCGCTACCCTCACCCAAAGGGACAAGTCATAGGCGGGGCACCAACAGCACGGCTTAGATTTCAGTTCGCTACCCTCACCCAAAGGGACAAGTCATAGGCGGGGCACCAACAGCACGGCTTAGATTTCAGTTCGCTACCCTCACCCAAAGGGACAAGTCATGGGCGGGGCACCAACAGCACGGCTTAGATTTCAGGTCATTCAAGGAATCAGCGCTATCCTCGTATGCTCCATAGCCCGAGACGTAGACCACCTGCCCGTGCAGGTTACAGTCTCCCGGCTTAGGCGCCGGGACGTCCCGCGTCTGGAGGTGCGCACCTGAACCCCGGTTATCTCTGACCTGCCACCACGGTTTTAGGCACGGCATCAAATCGTGGACTTAGGTTAGTACGGTGGTAGAAGGAGAACCAGGGGTCGTCAGCCTAGGCAAGGTGGCCCCAGAACGATTGCTCTAAGCCCCCAAGCTTTTGGTGGATGAGTTGGTAGGATGGAGACGGAGAAGGAGAACCAGGGGTCGTTCATCCAGGCCCAAGACGCCAGTCCGTGCCTGCCGGGACGCCCCCCCCGTTCCCGGCTTAGGCGTCGGGACGTCCCGCGCCTGGAGGTGCGCACCTGAACCCCGGTTATCTCTGACCTGCCACCGAGGTTTGTCTTGGGCGGTTATGGCCCAATGCGCGCTCTGTCTCAACACGTACAGCCGGCTCTCGCCGCACCTGTCTGCGGTTCACAAGGTGTCAAACTCGGAGGAGAAAAGGCTTTTGCTCTCGCTGGCTTCTGGCCGCGTGGACACGCGGAAGACGCCGTGTCCGGTGCCTGGCTGTCGGAGGACGCCGGCCCGCCTAGACAGACACCTGAAGCAGCACGCCGAGCTCTCTGCCTCGGCCCGGAAGGAGGCAATGTGGAAAGCAAAGCGCCGGAAGGTAGCCCGAGAACTGCGAGAACTGCGGGAGCTGCAGTCCACTCACCCGTCCGTCCCCGTCGTCTCGCGGCTAGCGTCCTCAGAAGAGGAGGAACCGGACGACCCCGAAGCCGGGCGGCCGTGCGCCGACCCCCGGTGTCGGTGCTCTACGGAGCGCATCCAGGCCCAGCTGTCAGACCTAAGCAAGCAGGTGGAGAGGGTAAGGTCAGCCCTGGGCCAAGTCACACGCCGATACTGGGAGTTGCGGAGAGGAGGAGAAGGAGGGTGGAGGAGGAGGAGGAGGCCTCCTGCACCGCCACCATCGCCCGACCCGGCCCCCAGGCGAGGGGCTGGGCAGGCGGCCAGAGGTCCCGCCAGGCCTCTGGAAGTCTACGATCCGCACCGGCATTACCCCTATCCGGACCACGTTCCGGCCCTCAGTTGAGTATGGGTTTCTGCTGTGTTCCGTTGAGCCCTTGCGGGGGTGGTGGCGGGGGTGGTGGTGGTGTATTACAGCTGACTTGTGACTTTCATCCTCACTCTGCAGACCAGCTTTTGGAAGAGTTCGAGGGCTTCCAGCTGGGCGGCGACCCCACTGCCCGCCTGAGAAACAACGTTTCGTCCAAGCTGACCAGGATCAAGGCGTTCCTGGGGTACATGGCGAAAGGGCACGCCGACCTAGCGAGCCTCCTTTTTCTCAATCAGGCCGCGCGAATCCGAGCCTGGTCAGCCCAGCTGGGCCGCACTCGAATGGCGGAGCCCACCCGGCAGCACTACCTGAAGAACGTAGCCCAGTTCTTAGATTATCTCTCGGAAACGCCGCCAGCCTCCTGCCGCCTCTCCAGCACTGCCCTGGTCGTGATACGAAGGGAGGTCAGAGCTCTGATTCGCGGCGTACGCCGGAACGTCGTGGTACACGAGGTGAGGACCAAGCAGGCTAAACAAGACAAATTAATCTCGAAGGCCAGCCTGGTACGATGCCACCGGACCGCTGGCAAAAAAATCCCTGCCCTTCTAGGTGAGTGCTCAAGTCGGTCAGTGTGTTCCCCTAAGAGTGTAATCTGTCTAATGGATACAGATCCTGCCTTTTCCCCAGCTAACCTCGAGTCCAATCCAGACACCAGGCAGCAGTGGCGGTTTTATGGCTTCCTGACGGGCTACCTGACCTCCATCTCTGGACACCGCTGTGGCATGTTCCAGAATCTGACCATCCAGGAGGTCGAGGAGGCCCTGAGAAGCTCGGATGGGTCTGCCCCCGTGGAATGCGCTCGCTCACTCATCCGGCCGCTGTGCCTCTGCTTGTTCCATGCCAGATCACGACGCACAAGACGAACCGGGCTTTCGGCGCGGCCCAGTTGTCTCTCAACAAGGAGGAATACAGCTGGTTTCAGAGGTTCTTAAACCTGGGGGCTGGTCTGCCGGGTGGGAAGCAAGCCGTCTATTTCTTTTTCACCTCCAGACCCAGTACCTGCAAGGCCCTGAACAAGTACTTTCAATCTGCGTGGTGCAGCATGACCCACCTTCACAGACGTCCGAACAGCTATCGCAACGCACGTGAGTACGCATGTAACCCCCCTCTTGGAGGCACACGACGGTCAGCAGCTCTGACCCTAAAAGGTTCTCTCTCTCTCTCTCTCTCTGATGCAGGCCAAGAATGCACATTCGTCAGAGGACCGGCGCAAGATCGCATACTTTATGTGTCACGACACCGCGACCTCTGATAAATTCTACGCACTTCACCTTGGCCCTCTGCAGGCACGCGAGCACCGCAGACTCTTCGAGAGAGCCTTGGAGGAGGAGGAGGAGGAGGAGGACGAGGAGCCGCCGCCGGCGGGCAAAGCAGGCCAACCAAGGAAGGGGCGCAAGAGGGCAGACAGTCCCGGGTCACCCCTGGTAAGTCAGTTCGTCTTTGGCACGGATGTGAACAGCAGGGCATTTGATTTTGGCTTACTGTGTCTCTGCTTTGCAGGAGGGCACCAGCAGGAGGACGATGCCATGGCAGCCTGTCACTGGCAAGAGCCAGCGGGTACGGCCGCTCGAACCAACGGATGACTCTGAATCTCCCTGAGGAAAATAATCATGTTTTTCTTGAAACAATAATGTTCATACGGTGTTCAGACATTAATCATCGCTATGCAGTGTCTTTATTGGGGGCGGGCTGGTGTGTGGGTCCAGGTTCAGCCTTGGCTAAAAGCCTATCGGGACAAATGATCCCTCTCTCGGTGTGTTAAATGTGGCAAGCGGGACGCCCGGTCCAGGTTCAGCCTTGGCTAAGAACCTATCCGGGACAAATGATCCCGTTTGCAGCACAAACTGATGTGAGCCTGGATGAAAAGGTCCAGGTCTGCGCCTGGTTTGAATGGACATCGGGACGGTAGTCCTACTCTGGGTATTAGCAAGCATCTCCCGAGACGGCTCTGTCCTCTGAGCGGCATAAAGAGGTCAGGCGATGGCTCCCCGAGAGACGGGCTTGACTTCTTGGAGAAGTTGGACTCCACTGTTGCAAAGGCATGTAGGCCTTTCACTATAAACTTGGTCAAGGCCAAATGGCACTAATTTACCCTCTCCTCAGGCATCCTTCTACTAGCTGCCAGTGTGAAGGGACTTTGAGCGTGTCTATTGCTTGGACCAGATACAGAAATAGTGGGTTAGTTCACTGTAACTGTAACCACAGCAAAAAAGTTGCAAAATGCAGTTAAACAATCAGCTGCCTGTAACTAATGTTTATGATTTATCATTCACACATTCACATAAATGAGTTAACTGTGTTTGGGATTCAAAGTAATAGTTTTGGAACCTCTTTCAATGTAAAAATAAGCTTTATATTTTCTTAATAAACATAGTAATTATTACTCTATTTGTAAATACAGTGATGTAAAGGCATTTTATAATGTTTACAATTAATTTAGGCTACTGCAGAAAAAAATATACTATTTTCAATGTAACCGAATGTGTATGTTTATTAAACTAATAATATTATACTAATTTAGAGAGACCTTATGTGATTGACTACAAGCATATGTACGTACAGTACCTGAGGATGTGGATGGTGTAACGTTAGCTAAGCAGTCGAAAACCTTGTATTTGTCTGTCTGTAAATAATGTACTTTTGAAAAATCCTTAGACAGAATGCTTGTGTTTCCGCTCTTGCAAGAAAACAACTTGTTGCATTTGTTGCAATGAGCACTGATGATGTTCACTCAGGTGAAATATAGGCATACTTTTGAGCATTTGGTTCTCTCCACCATCATCACTCTATTAAGCGCGAGCTGTGTGTGTACGATTCTAGTGTTGTGTGTGCACTTAGCGTGAGTGCACAAGCTCTGTGTACGGCGAAACAAGACGAACATTTCTCAAGTGAGATTGCCAACAGTGCAGAGGAATATCAAATACTGCAAATTAGAAAAGGTTAGTTAAATTATGCTACTGTAGGTAATGTTTATTTAGCAATAATTCTCCAGTACCAATAGCAGAACAGTTAACGGCAAAGCTTATTGATACTTCAGTCTTTTATAATTTAGCACCGGTACCAATAAAGTACCGATTTTCAGTACCCATCCCTAGTCTTCTAAACATAAGGTAGCACCTAAAGCACTTATTGTAAATGAAATAATAACAGACAATAATCTTAATGCACTCTGTCTTACTTAAACCTGGCTTAAACAATATGACTATATTAGTTTAAATGAAGCCACTCCTTCAGGATATAATTATAAGAATGAGGCTCGTCAAACTGGTCGTGGTTGTGGAGTTGCATCACTCTTTAATGATATTCTTAATGTTAATCAGAGAAATGGACCCTATGTTTAATTTTCTTGAAGTATTGGCACTTAATGTTATGCTTATATGTTATATTCTGAAAAAATACTATGTTATCTATCGCTTTAATCATCGTATTTAGACCCCCAGGACCCTATGTCAATTTTCTTAAAGAGTTTTCTGATTTTATTTCTGACTTACTAGTTAAAACTTATAAAATAGTAATTGTAGGAGATTTCAACATTCACATAGATGACACTAATGATACATTAGGACTCGCGTTTATAGATTTATTACAGTCATTTGGGAGCAAAACGTTGTTGCCGCATCCAATCACTTAAAGCATACATTAGATCTGATTTCATCTCATGGAATGGAGGTTATTGATGTAGACATTATACCACAAAGTGATGATATAACAGATCACTACCTCTTACTATACAAGCTTTGTATACTTGAAATTAGCAGATCTGCACAGATATATTGCCTTGGTAGAACTATCGTAAGTAGAAAAAAAATAAAAATAGAGGTCTTTAGAATACAAAGATAGTACGTCTAGCTATAGGAAGGCTCTGAAATCTGCCAGGGCTAAGCACCTCCGCAAACTGATAGAAAATAACCATAACAAACCAGGTGTCATGCTCGGGTGAGGGACAGGAAGACGAGATGAAATGAAACATGAATTTATTAATTAACACTTACGACAAAACACGGGTACATGAAGACCCTCTGTGAGGACATGGGGGTGATGACAGCATGAACATGAAGACAACACACCAACGCATAGACACTACAATACCGGACAAGGACTAAACCAAACAGAGGGGTATAAATACATGAGGGCCAATGGGACAGATAAAACACTGGGGTGAGACACAGGTGGAATAAATTAACACTGAAAACGGTGGGAAAACAGAACAAAGGAATCACATGACGATAACAAAAGCACATGGACACAACAGAACCCTAAAACCTGGATTCTT
This sequence comes from Danio choprae, assembly GCA_903798125.1. Taxonomy (NCBI): domain Eukaryota; kingdom Metazoa; phylum Chordata; class Actinopteri; order Cypriniformes; family Danionidae; genus Danio; species Danio choprae. Next base: position 2,250,586 of record CAIGQW010053047.1, on the reverse strand, counting down.
ATTTAACATCATTGCTAAATTAAGAAATAATCGGTCGTCTTCTGAACAAAATGTCCCACCGCAAATTAGTAGTGATGACTTCATGAATTGTTTCAGTGATAAAATAGAAGATTTTATCAGACAGAAAATAGATGTTAAACTTTCTGCACCACCTTATACTTCATATTCATTAAACATTCTACTAAATTAAAATAATCTACAGTGCTTCAAAATCATAGAACAGGAAGAGCTAGATAAACTTATAAATATTTCTGTACCAGCTATATGTATGTTAGACCCAATTCCAACAAAAGTACTGAAAGAGTTGTTACCTGTAGTAGGAGAACCTCTTCTTAACATCATCAACTCTTCTTTATCTTTAGGACATGTTCCAAACCCTGTTAGGAAACCACTGTTATTAAGCCTATTATTAAGAAACCACAACTTGATCTCAGCAACTTAGATAGTTATAGGCTTATTTCAAATATTCCTTTTATGTCTAAAATAATAGAAAAAGTTGTTTCTTTTAACAGATGAACAATGTTTTTGAACCAGGTTAGTGAAAATAACCAACAATTCAAACCAACTTAATTATATATCTCAACAAAACCTAAAGAGACATCTGAACTGTCTAAGCTTACTGTATGTATTAAAGATGTTAAAGACTGGATGACCAACAATTTTCTACTCTTAAATTCAGACAAAACAGAAGTATTACTTATTAATAGTCTGTACGCAACAGATCTCACAACTCGACCTGCAATTAGAGAGATACAAAGTTAGTATTAGCTCTACTGTAACAAAAATCTGGGTGTTATATTAGACAGCAACTTAACTTTGGAAAATCATATCTCCCATGTCACAAAAACCACCTTCTTTCATCTGAGAAATATTGATAGGTTACAAAGCATGCTATCCATCTCAGATGCAGAAAAGCTAGTTCATGCTTTTATGACTTCTAGGCTGGATTACTGTAATGCTCTGTTAGCTGGTTGCCCAACATCCTCTATTAATAAACTTCAGTTAGTGCAAAATGCAGCTGCCAGAGTTCTTAACAGGTCGAAAAAATATGACCATATCACCCCAATTTTTTCCTCTTTACACTGGCTGCCTGTTAAGTTCCGTATTGATTATGAAATATTGCTTCTTATCTATAAAGCTTTAAATTATCTAGCTCCTGTTTATCTAACTAACATTCTGTCTAAAATCCAATCCTCCGAGTGCTCCGGTTTCCCCCACAGTCCAAAGACATGCGCTATAGGTGAATTTGGTA
>CAIGQW010053047.1:2208611-2248934 GCA_903798125.1 Danio choprae | reverse complement strand
TTAGTCCCTTTATTTATCTGGGGTCACCACAGTGGAATGAACCGCCAACTTATCCAGCATATGTTTTACGCAGCGGATGCCCTTCCAGCTGCAACCCATCTCTGGGAAATATCCATACACACCCATTCACACTCATACACTACGGACAATTTAGCTTACCCAATTCACCTATACCGCATGTCTTTGGACTTGTGGGGGAAACCGGAGCACCCGGAGGAAACCCACGCCAACACAGGGAGAACATGCAAACTCCACACAGAAACGCCAACTGACCCAGCCGAGGCTCGAACCAGCGACCTTCTTGCTGTGAGGCGACAGTGCTACCCACTGTGCCACTGTGAGGCCCATATATATATATATATATATATATATATATATATATATATATATATATATTTCTTGCAAGGTAAATTATAACGAGTGAAAGGGGTTTTATATTCTGTATGTGCTGAAATATAGAGGAATCTCATCTTCTTCCCAAACAGGAAGCAGGCAGGATGCCTGGAGCTGACGCACTCTATTGTGTGTGCTTCCTGTGACCACTGCAGGTGCATCTCTGAAAGGCTCAGGCTCACACTGAATGGCACTTCTTCATGTGCATTTCTGTGATAAACTGGTTAACAAATAAAAAAAGAAGATAGGAAATCTCATTTATTATTATAATTAACTTATTTCAAATGCTTTTGTTTTCAAAGATGAGTGTGCAAACTTGTTTGATAACCAAACAAATGTTGCATAATCCCTAACCCAATCAAGTACATTCACTATCAACTTAGCAAAGTAATACAATTATTACAAACATAATGAAGCAAAATTCATAGCGCTTTTCGTTACCTTAAATTGATGTTCTGCTTTTCCAAGTAAAATAGACTATTCAGCAACAACAAAATTATGCAAGCATACATACTAATATCTTTACTACAGAACTCATTGAAAGATTGTTAAAATAATTTATATGCATTCTTCTAGATTCCCCCAATATCAATGAGATACAAGCTATTCATTTAAATGGCAATAGTTTTATACAAACTAAAATATTCAACAATTCTGATGCGATGTTTATCATGGTCATTTCATTTTGTATTAAGTGTGGCAGTGTAAATACATGCTTAGGAATCACTAATTTCATTAAATGACAGTGCTGCATTAATAAAATAAAAACCACAATATAATGGGAAGAGTAAAATAGGCCAAAAATGACCTTGATTTTATTTTGTGCTTTGCTTCTATTTATGTTAAAATGTAGCACATTTTCTTATCTTACCTGATTAAAGCATCAGAAGCCTGCAAGCTTATCAGGTCGGAATCAAATTACATGACTGTCAGTAATTGCCAAACGCTGAGTGCAGCAGAATCTAATCACATGGTGCTTTCTATTGAATAAGAGGCACATCAAGTGAGGCCTTGACATTTTTTAGCAAATCGCTTACCAGCAACATGCACCAGAACAGATAAGGCCACAGAATACGAGCAGCAGATAGTTCAGCAAAGAAATACTGATGCGGCTTGTTATCAATTACTGAAAATTAAAACTATAAATTGTATGTATGAAAGTTTTGCTTAAATGAAAAAAAAAGCTGAAATCTCTATATAAAAAGGAACATTGCATGGAGAAAAAAAGGGGCAGCACGGTGGCGCAGTGGGTAGCACGATCGCCTCACAGCAAAAAGGTCACTGGTTCGAGCCCCGGCTGGGTCAGTTGGCGTTTCTGTGTGGAGTTTGCATGTTCTCCCCGTGTTTGCGTGGGTTTCCTCCGGGTGCTCCGGTTTCCCCCACAAGTCCAAAGACATGCAGTATAGGTGAACTGGGTAAGCTAAATTGTCCGAAGTGTATGAGTGTGAATGGGTATGTGTGGATGTTATCCAGTGATGGGTTGCAGCTGGAAGGGCATCCGCTGCATAAAACATATTCTGGATAAGTTGGCGGTTCATTCCGCTGTGGCGACCCCAGATTAATAAAGGGACTAAGCCGAAAAGAAAATGAATGATTGAGTGCATGGAAAAAAAGTGTAAATTATTTACACACAAACACACATATCTAAAAACTTACACAAATGCAAAGCACATAATAAATTACTAAAAATGTAAAGAAATCTTTAATATTAAAGTTCATTTAATATATGAACAAATAGTCAATCACATGAGGATGCTCATATTTCTGGGTCCATGGCATTTAAAATATTGAAAAAGCCTGCAATAAGGCACATTTTAGATGGGTTAAACGGGAATATTTATGTGTCATTTACATTTAGGTTTCTAGTTCTTTAAGAAAACTGTGCATCATTTTATTTAGTGTTTTATTTTATTTAGTGTTCATTAGGTTTGAACATCATATTAATTCTTGATCCATTCGTTGAGGGAAGCAAAAGTCAGGATGTTTATTTCTAACTTCAAACATGTGGGGTGGAAAAAGTGCTTTATACTCAGATGTAGCATCCACATTAAAACATCAGGGTTCTGTAAACCTACTGTGGTGTGAAAGTGTTTGCCCCCTTCAGATTTCTTTTCTTTTTTTTGTCACACTTTCATTTTTCAGAATGATCATAAAACAAATTTAAATAATAATCAAAGACAACACAAGTAAACATATAATGCAGTTTTGAAATAAAGGTTACTATTATTAAAGAAAAACAAAATAAAAAACTACATAGCCCTTTGTGAGAGTGGTCACAGTCAGACTAGGTTCTCCCCCTCTCACAATCACAACGATCACCCTCACCTGATTACTGATCAGTTTCGCACCTGCACATCATCAACGCTTATCACCCCAGCATCATAAATACCCCAGTCACCTTGCACTCAGTGTCTGTCCTCGTTGCATGTATGAAGAGACTGCACTCCCTTTACAGTCAGTGTTAACATGTTTATCCAAGTTACTTACCTCTCCTTGACTACGTTACATGGACATCAGTAATCAAATTATTTGCCTTAATCTGATTAAGACAATAATTTGATTAAGGTGTTTATAGGAGTTACTTTTTGAACGTTCCTTCCATGATCCTGTTTTACATGTTATAGCAAATAATTCGATTAATGTCATTGCTATTCCCGTTCCTCTGGAATTTCATGTAATTTCGGGCATTTAATTATTATTTTTTTACTTTAACTGCAGTTTCACTTTCATTCAGGAACATTTTATTCATGCTCCCGCATAGTGATGGGAAGTTTGGATCATTTTACTGACTAGGACCTTTGAGTCTCGTTCATCAAGATGAGCAAATCTTTTTTTCCAAGTAATTTCATTCAATTTGTCAAAACAACATTAAAATGTTACGAGATGCTTCCAAACACATCTACAACAAGCCGAAATGTTTATCACACTACTACATACAATTCGTAACTAGAACACTACTGTACAATGCAATGCTACTAACAAAGAGAAAATAATCCTTCATTGTTTACCTGGTGTTTTATCTAAGATTAGCTCTGCTCACCTCTTTTGGCATATCTTAAATTTGAGTCGTTCGTTCACCTGACATTGACAATCCCATATAAGCTTAACTAATTAAAATGGCTTTTAATATATAACTGTCAGGGTTCTGTTGTGTTCCATGTGCTTTTGTTGTCGTCATGTGCTTCCTTTGTTCTGTTTCCCGCCGTTTTCAGTGTTAATTTATTCCACCTGTGTCTCACCCCTGTGTATCATCTGTCCCATTAGCCCTCATGTATTTATACCCCTCTGTTTGGTTCAGTCCTTGTCTGGTATTGTATTGTCTACGTGTTGTGTAGCCATGCTGTCGTCAACCCATGGCCTCCCAGAGTTCCCTGTTTCTTCCATTGCCTGTGTTTGTAGTAAGTGTTTGTTAATAAATTCGTGTTTCATCTAATCCTGTGTTCCTGTGCCATCATGTCCTCCAACCCGAGCGCGACAATAACCTTATATAATTTCCCCTCCGGTCTCTCAGGTGTCTGTGGTCCTTCACTGACTCGGTAGGTGCACAACCATGTGTGTATGGAATATCCTGTCACAAAATGTGGTGAAAAGTCCTACATTATGGTAATAGTTTGATTAAAGTGTTTACATGTCTGTACTGCACTTTAATAATGTTTTTGAAGTGTTTCAGTCAGGTTTCAGGCCTCATCACAGCACAGAAACCGCATTAGTGAAAATAACCAACAATCTACTCTTAGCTGCTGACCAAGGCTGCATCTCGGTATTAGTTTTACTTGTAAAAGTATGGGGTGCCTCAAGGGTCAGTTCTAGGCCCTTTGCTGTTTACAATATACATGCTACCCCTGGGAGACATTATTAGAAGACATGGGATCAGCTTCCACTGCTATGCAGATGATACCCAATTATATATTTCAACAAAACCTGATGAGACATCTGAACTGTCTAAACTAACTAAATGAGTTATGAAGGATTGCGCTATGGCTAAAACTCCTCGTCCTCTCCCGGCTTTAAGACTTTTATTCTTGCCCATTCCTAATCACCCCTGGTCTCACCTAGGAGAGGACTTCATGACGGATCTCCCAGTATCTGGAGGTAATGCCTGCATTCTGGTCATTTTTGTTAGATTCTCGAGTTTTGTAAATTGATCCCCTTACCCGGGTTACCCAGAGCTATGGTAACTGCAGAATTAATGTTTAAACATGTGTTTTGTAAATATGGTCAGCCCAAAGATATTGTTTCAGATCAAGTTCCTCAATTTATCTTCTGGGTCTGGAGGGCTTTTCTGGCTCCTAGGTGTGACCATCAGTCTGTCCTCTGGATACCATTCCCAAACCAACAGACTGAGAAAGATCCAGGAAGTGGGGCGATTCCTGCAAATCTTCTGCCATGGCCACCAGGTCTCCTGGAACCAATTCCTAGGCTGGGTCTAGTATTCTCTGCATCAACCCACTACTGGACTCACACCCTTCCAGTGCATACTCTGCTGCCAGCCTCCCCTTTTTCCTTGGTCTGGCGACGCAGTCGATCATTGGTGATTTCTATGTGGAGTTTTCGTGTTCTACTCATTTGCATGTTTCCTCCAGGTGGTTTTGTTTCCCCCACAGTCCAAAGACATACGGTATAGGTGAATTGGATAAACTTAAAGTTTCTGTGTGAATGTGAGCGAGTATGTGTATGTATCACAAGTTTTTGTGAGCCTACTCTTAGGCTACGTTCACACTGCCTTGGTGAACTCATCAAAGGGTTATGAGCAGCCGCAGTGTAAACTGAATCGGAGCTCATGCCTGGTTCATCAGTGCTTGCAGAGTCTTATAACCTAGCCCACTGTTATTTCATTTTAATTAGTTATAACATAAGCTATATCCAGTCACAACACAAAGTGAAGGTGAAACATTGCCTACACCGACACGTTGAAGTATTTTGTCATTAACAGTGAATTATTATTATTATTATTATTATTATTTTTAAAACAGACTAGTCTGTTAATTTTGGGAATAGGACATTAGGACAAAAGGTTAATGGTTAAACAAGTGGTAGTTTTGCATTTAAAAAAAATTCTAAATTAATAACCAACTTTTTGTAGTAAAGTATTTTGCTGTGTGCTTTTGTACTATGCTGAGTAGTAGAGGATGTTTGCGGCACAGAATGATGATGCACATTAATTGAAAATCATGTAAAAGTCACATGAATTTCTACTGTACATTTTTATTCACACTGCGGTCGCATTGCAAAACATCAGATCTGTATCTGATTTTATTTCACATATGAAAGTGGCACAAATCGAAATTGAAAAGATCAGATTCCATGCAGTTTGGGCTGTTCACACTGTCATGCCAAAAACAGATCTGAGTCGCATGTGGGCAAAAAATCAGATTTGGGCCACATTTCCCTGCAGTGTGAACGTAGCGTCAATGCTGGGTTGCAGATGGAAGGACATCCATTGCATAAAACATGTCCCAGAGTAATTTGCAATTAATTGTGCTGTGGCAACCCCTAATAAATAAGGCACTAAGCTGAAGGAAAGTGAGTGAGTAGGTTCTCTGTAAGGTAATGCATAGTCACATTGAATTCAATAATACTCAACCAGAAGCCTTCAAATTGTTAATTGGGAAAACAGTGTGAAGTGATCCTGAAGAAGTTTTTGATCCACTGTAAATAAATGCAGTGGTGATTTTGAGACCACTCAAACCTTCATTTCAAAACTTATGTAAAACTAAACAAACTACCAAGTCCCTGGCAACCACATACAACGTTTATTATTAAAATTAAAACCGAAATCGAAACCAACCTGAAAACATAGGTATAGGATCCATATTACGTTTCATTTAATGATAATGTTTATTTGTTTATCGATTGGTTTGTGTTTTACAAGTGACGTATTATGTTTCGGTCACATGGGCATACCTGGCACCTGCTAGAGCAAATAAAGCAAGAACATGCTCACGCAGGTGTTAGGAAGAGAGAAGAGAGTGGGGCTTGTATGTGCAATGCCGTGATGTTGTTTGAAAGGAAAATGAGCATGCTGCTGTTGAGTTTAACTGAATTGTTTGAGCATGTTTAAATGTTGCGTTGTGTTTGGATGTTGTGATTCACTGAACACTGAATCAAAAGAGTCACTATGGGTCAAATTGGTGGTATCCCATGCTCTGTTAAAGAGATGGGAAAGAAAAGGGAATGTAAACTCACTCAAAAGGCCTTGCTAAATAAAATTGAGAGATTGCAATGTGAACGCAATCATGCTGTTAATAAAATCAAAGGGTTGATACCAAAAATGGAAGAACTTATGAAACAAAAGGCAAGCATGCTTCAAATAAAACTGCTTAATTGACTTTAAACACATTGTGTGAGAATGCTGTTAATGCACATGATGAACTAATGTCTCTACTCCCTGAGGATGAAATTCTTAAACAAAAGGAATGGTTCTCAAGCATAATGAATTACAGCAGTGTGTTTCAAAACCAAACTCAGCATTGGATAAGTGAAATTGAGCAAACCCAGGGTATTTCACAGAATACAACAGAAATCAATGAAAATGTATTACGTTCCGCAAAATCAAATGAAGTTGAAATCGAGGATGAAATTAATCCATGTGATAGTGTCTTAAACATGAGCAGTAACAAATCATTGCAGTCAAAACATTCTTCAACCTCCTCTGCATGTTTAAAAGCCCAAGCTGAGTTGGCTGCTTTAGCCGTGAAGAAAAAATTATTAGAAGACTTAAACATGTGATCTGTTATGCTCCAATTGCAACTCTTCCTTTAATAAAAACCCCAAACCTTCCAAACATTTCAGGGGTGCACATTCTCCACTTTGAAATTAAATGTCACATTCATACATTCTGGCAAGTATTTAAACAATAAATTAACTCAAATTAATATGATTTATAACAGACACACAAATATACACAACGTGTTTTTGATTCATTCTGTCAGAAAAGCTCTCAAAGTATGTATCCGCAGCAGAAATGCGACCTTCAGTGGACAGTAGCAGACTCCGAAATGAGACGCAGATTCAGAGTTCCACTTGAGGTGGTTATTAATTAGCAAATTATATAAATATTATGAATGTAAACCTTAGGTGAGCAGGTTACATTGTAACCCTGTCTCCTAACAACACGCTACGTAATGAGATTTGCAATGATGAGCAATTTGGCTATTTGCACCAGACGAAACGTGACAGAAATTTAAATACAGCCATTTAGAAGCACAGAATATATGTGCACTTACTGCACTCCAACTAAATGGTAAGGTTTATAATCAAATTAATACATATTAAACCTCTTTAACATTATTAAATGTACATGCTGGATCACTGATGTGTTGGCTTGATCTGAAGTTCCATTTAAAATGGTTTATTTTATTTTTAAGATCTGAGGTGAACTATCTGCTGCTGCATTCACTAGTATGGTAATAAATGTCATGTAAAATAACATTCAAAATCACATTATTAACATTTAACACTGAATAAAGCACATTAGGTGTACCTGAGGTGATCAGTCAGTTTTTTGTTGTTCGGCTGCAAGAAATAAAAGCCGTTCCTAAAATATAACTTTCAGGTGTTGGTTATGACTAAAACTCCATTTAATATGGAAAATATTACTTCTATCGCGTGCCGTTGCTTTACTTTAGAACACAGTTTAAATCAGCCTTAAATCAGATTTTAGGCTCCACAGTCAGGCACACTGCTGTTGGTGTCGTCAATCTGGCAACCTGCACTTGCATTTGTTTTGAACCAGGCGTGCAATACATAGTTTAACCACTGGGTGTCAAACTAGATACTGCACCTTTAATATTAACAACAATAATAGCTGCACATACAAATTCTGAATATTACAAATCTGAATGTTTCTGTTACGGTGGTTCATTCCGCTGTGGCGACCTCAGATTAATTAAGGGACTAAGCCGAAAAGAAAATGAATGAATGAATGTTTCTGTTACCCGCTGAGAGATGTCTTTTGAGCAGCAGTACTTTTTTTTGTTTTGTTTTGTTTTTGGCATGAAAGCTGGATGATAATCTGGTCCTTTTCCTAGAGCTGAAAATTAAGAACATTGGAGATTGTATGATTTCCGCGATGAGATGAGAGTTTTTCAGGAAAGCAAGGGAAATATTCAGAGAACTTTTCCTTTGCTAAGCTATGCGATCAGCTGGTAGTATACCACATCACCATATTGCACAACCATTTCATCTAGCAGTGCCTTAAATTGTCAATGAGAAAGCACCTTGGAGCATGTGCTATTGACAGTTTTGACGACATCGCAAATAAAACACAGAAGCCAGATAGATTTGGCAGATAGCTGTTCCTGAGGTAAAATGTAGTGGTACTTTAGGTTTCCTCCACATTCATGACTTTCTTAGTCACCAAAGTAGCCAGGCCACATTTCCTCCTTACCATTTCTGGTTCTCCATCAGTTGTAATGCCAGCCATCATTTCCCAGTTTAAATTGGTTTGTCAATCTTTTTTGAACTTTCTCTTTTCTGTGTGCTACCATCTTGATTTCTTTATTTTGTATGTTAACTTGTTGACTTTGATGTTGATTGTCGCAAAGCATGCAGAGCTGCACCTTGGGCATGTACATTAAAACAAAATCTGTTTAATTTACAATTTATTTTAGTTTTAATTTATTTATTTATACGTCATAAAATGGCGCTGTGGATGGCTGCCTCGGCGTGGAGCTCTCCAGCTTTCTTAATGTTTTTTTTAGTTTGTCCTGTTTTATGTTTGTCATACGCGATCAGTTACACCAGGGACGAACTGCTGAACATTCAGCAGTGCACACCATTTAACCACTAACAGGTTTTTGATTTTTCTGGAGTTTTGCGGACATTGTTGTCGGCGGAGTAGCGGCACTGTGGAAACGCTACAAGACGCGCAGACAAGGGAATCGAACGTCGCTGCCTAGCATCCATCTGGCGAATGTCTGCTCTCTTCCTAACAAAATGGACAAACTACTTCTGCTCGCATGCAATAACAAGGACTTTACCAATTCTGCTGCTCTGTGTTTCACGGAAACCTGGCTGAACGAAGCCATTCTGGACAGCGCGATTCACATACTGGACTTTCAGCTGTTCAGAGTGGATCGCGATACGGCGTCACCGGGCAAAACACGCGGGGGTGGAATATGCTTTTACATCAACAGAAGGTGGTGTACGGATGTAACTGTGTTAAAGAAGATGTGCTGTCCTGATGTGGAAGTGCTTTTCATTAACTGTAAGCCATTCTACTCGCCGCAGTAGTTTTTCTCGTGCATTCTCATCTGTGTTTATATTCCACCACAAGCACACGTGAGTACTGCACTGCAACAGCTGGCTGATCTGATCACAGAGACAGAACAACAACACCCGGACTCTGTCTTTATCATTCTCGGTGACTTTAATCAGGCTAAACTCACACATGAGCTGCCTAAATTTAAACAGAATATTACCTGCCCCACCAGAGACAATAATATTTTGGACCATTGTTACACAACAATAAAGGATGCATATCGCTCGGTCGCCAGAGCAGCTCTAGGACTCTCCGACCACTGCCTGGTTCATCTTCTACCAACTTACAGGCAAAAACTTAAAACTGCTAAGCCAGTATTAAGGACTGTTAAGAGATGGACCAACGACACAGAGCAGGACTTGAAAGTCTGTTTTGAATGCACTGACTGGAGTGTATTTGAAGCTGCTGCCACCGACCTGGACAAGCTCACAGAGACTGTAACATCATACATCAGTTTCTGTGAGGAGTTATGCATCCCTACCAGGACTTATTTATCATTTAACAATGATAAACCATGGTTCACACCAAAACTTCGTCAGGCCAAAGAGGATGCCTACAGGAGTGGGAACAGGGTCCTGTACAATCAGGCCAGGAACACACAAAGGAGACTGGTGTGGCTAAGAAGAGCTATGCCAAAAAGCTGGAAAACCAGTTTTCTGCCAACGACCCTGCATCAGTGTGGAAAGGCCTGAAAGACATCACTAACTACAAGACACCATCCCCCAGCATTGACGGCAATAACGATCTTGCAAACGAGCTGAATATGTTCTATTGTAGATTTGAGACAGCCGACCAGACACCCCACACCCGCCATGACCATCTCTCTACACAGCCATCAACACCTCCAGCCATCCCCCTCTCCCACTCTGCATTTCAGATCAGTGAGGATAACGAGCATCAGATCTTCAGGAAACAGAAGAGAAGAAAAGCACCAGGCCCACACGGTGTCTCACCAGCCTGTCTGAGAACCTGCGCTGACCAGCTGGCCTCCATTTTCTCACAGATCTTCAACAGATCACTGGAACAGTGCACTGTTCCATCCTGCTTTAAGCGTTCCACGATCCTTCCAATCCCGAAGAAACCAAAGATCACAGGACTCAATGACTACAGACCTGTGGCCTTAACATCTGTGGCCATGAAGTCATTTGAAAGACTGGTGCTAGCATATCTGAAGGACATCACTGGACCTTTGCTGGACCCTCTGCAGTTTGCTTATAGAGCAAACCGGTCTGTGGATGATGCAGTCAACATGGGACTGCATTATACCCTGCAACATCTAGAGAAACCAGGGAACTACGCAAGGATTCTGTTCGTGGACTTCAGTTCTGCCTTCAACACCATTGTCCCATCATTGCTCAAGTACAAACTGACCCAGCTCTCTGTTCCTAGCTCTGTCTGTCAATGGATCACCAGCTTTCTGACAGATAGATAACAGCTAGTCAGAATGGGCAAAATCACATCCGACAGCCGCACCATCAGCCCCCCAGGGATGTGTCCTCTCCCCACTACTCTTCTCCCTATACACCAATGACTGCACTGCAAAAGACCCCTTCATCAAGCTCCTGAAGTTTGCGGATGACACTACTGTTATCGGCCTCATCCGGAACGGTGACAAGTCTGCATACAGACAGGAGGTGGAGCGGCTGGCTTTATGGTGCAGATGCAATAACCTGGAGCTGAACACGCTAAAAACGGTGGAGATTATAGTGAACTTTAGGAGAACCCGCCCTGCACTCCCCCCACTCACCATCATTAACAGCACTGTGGCTGCAGTAGAGTCATTCAGGTTCCTGGGCACCACCATCTCTCAGGATCTGAAGTGGGACATTCACATAGACTCTATTGGGAAGAAAGCCCAGCAGAGACTGTACTTCCTCTGTCAGCTGAGGAAGTTCAACCTGCCGCAGGAGCTGCTCGTACCGTTCTACTCAGCTGTCATCCAATCCAAAACAGACCTCCGCAGACTACAACGAATAGTCCGGACAGCTGAACGAATCACTGGCACTACCCTTCCTACACTTCAAGAACTGTTCTCTTCCAGAGTGAGTAAAAGGGCTTACAAAATCACTCTGGACCAAGCACAAAAACAGCCAGACACAGGAAAAGGTTCTTTCCTCAGGCCATCTAGCTCATGAACAGTTAAATATTCCCCTACTGTGCAATAAACGTGCAATACTTTCTCATACGCACTTATACACAGCACCTTATAACAATTTACAATGCAATACTCTCTATGCACTCGTACACAGCACCTTATAACAATTTACAGTGCAATACTTTTTTCTATGCATTTGTACACAGCACCTTATAACAATTTACAGTGCAATACTTTCTCTACAAAATTGTACACAGCAATATGTCACATTGTGGGAAATACAGCCATCTATAGACAAACAATGTCTGTAACAGCAGCAATGTACGTTAGTTAACACATCTGTCATTTTTTGCTCATTGTGTGGATGGAACCAATCATTTAGATAGCTTTAAATATCTGTTTCAGAGACTGGACTACCAAACTCTCTGTCTCTCTCTCTCTCTCCCTTTCTCTCACACACACACACACACACACACACACACACACCTTTGTACTATATTTGTGGAGATTGTTGTTTTTAAATTGACCGCACATTGACTGCGCGTGTGAAATGCACATGACAACAAGAGCTGCACTCCATGAAAGATGTGCTAGAAGTCACACTGCAATTGGTGGTAGTTGTTAACAACTCTGTGCATCAATTAGGCGAAAGGGAGTTGTGAAGACAAGAAGATAGCTGGTTCGAGTCCCAGCTGGGCCAGTTGGCATTTCTGTGTGGAGTTTGTATGTTCTCCCCATGTTCACGTGGGTTTCCTCCAGGTGCTCCGGTTTCCCCCACAGTCCAAAGACACTCAGTATAAGTGAATAGGGTAAACAAAATAGCCCGTAATGTATGAGTGCGTGTGTGAATGTGAGAGTGTATGGATGTTTCCCAGTACTGGGTTGTGGCTGGAAGGGCAACCACTGCATAAAACATATGCCAGAATAGTTGGGGGTTCATTCCGCATGTCTTTGGACTTGTGGGGGAAACCGGAGCACCCGGAGGAAACCCACGCAAACACGGGGAGAACATGCAAACTCCACACAGAAACGCCAACTGACCCAGCCTAGGCTCGAACCAGCGACCTTCTTGCTGTGAGGCGATTGTGCTACCCACTGCGCCACCGTGCTGCCCGGCACAAGGTTAGTGTTTACCAAATATCAAGTATATTGTGTGTTTTAGCCTTGTGTTGAAGTATTTAAAATATGATGGTGAGCAGCTAAGTTTGCATTAAGTTAATACATGCACTATTGTATTAATGTTTTTTTGTTGTTGTATTCTGTTTAGCTCTTACATTGGTGTTTGATTTGAACACGCAGCTAGAGCAGGCTCTTGGAATTGACTGGAGTGTAGAAGGTGATAGTTTCAGATTCAGCAACACCTTAACAAACCAGCCAGGAACACGTAGAGGCATACTAGCAACTGTTGCCTTCATATTTGATCCTCTTGGCTTCCTTGCACCATACGTCCTCCCTGGGAAGATGATCCTGCAGGAAATGTGCCGTCAAGGTGTTGACTGGGATGACCCCCTGCCTAAGATGCTGGAACTGGACTTTTCCAACCTGGAAAGGATAAAAATACCCTGATGTTATGTTCCCATCAATTTTGGAGAAGTCACAGAAAAGGAATTGCACCACTTTTCCACCACCAGTGGATACAGACAGTGCTCCTACCCGAGAGTCAAAAATCTGAAAGGTGAAATTCACTGTTCTCTAGTGATGGGAAAAGCCTGTGTCTCGCCCACAAAATTAACAACCATACCTCGGCTTGAATTACCTGCAGCAGTAGTCTCAATTTCTATCAGTGACATGCTCAGAGAGGAGCTAAGCTGCGCTGACATAAAGGAGTGTTCCAAAGTAGTGTTGAGGTACATCAACAGTGATTCGAGACGTTTTCACACCTTCATTGCAAACAGAGTACAGAAAATTCGCAATACCCAGCAATGGCATTATGTGCCTACAGACAAAAATCCAGCACATGGAGCATCTCAGGGAAAAACAGTGACTGAGTTGCTTGAATCTGACTGGTTCTCTGAACCTGCATTCCTGTGGGAAAACGAAGTACTCCTGTTTGAAAATGTGATAGCAGAACTGACAATTGGATATCCAGAGATCAAAAAGGCTCAAGCATTATAAACTTCTGCATTACAAAGACTAAGGCCATTCAGCAATGCAGATCGTCTTGTCAAATTTTCATCATGGTCCAGAGCCATAAAAGCAGTGGCCCGCCTTGTGCGTCGGGCTAAGCAAATTAAATCAAATTTGCTCAGTGAGTGAATGGAAAAACTCAGAATGCCATTGTCAAAGATTTGCAAAAAAGCATACAGAAAGGAAATTGAACTTTTAAAGAAAGGAAATCAGTTGACAAAAGGCAACAAACTCTACCAACTTGACGTGTTTCTTGACACATATGGCATTGTGAAGGTGGGAAGAAGACTTCATCACTCAACTCTCTGTGACTCACTTAAACATCCCATTATTATTCCCAAAGATTATCATATCACAAAGCTGATAATAGCTCACAATCATGAAATGTTGCAGCATCAAGGCAAGGGTTTTACAGCAAACACAATCAGATCCAGTGGTTATTGGATACCAAATATGAGCAGAGCAGTTTCTTCATGTATATGTCAGTGTGTCACCTGTCGCAGACTTAGGAGACCACCAGAAGGCCAAAGAATGAGTGACTTGCCTGAAGAACAAATGGAACCTTCCCCTCCGTTCACTTATTGTGGAATGGACTGCTTCTGTCCTTTCGTCACGACAGAAGGAAGTAAACAACACAAACAATATGGACTGCTCTTTATTTGTTTTTGCTCAAGCGCTACTCACTTGGAAATATTAGAGGACATGTCTACGGACTTATTCATTAACAGCTTGAGATGTTTCGTTTCCATCAGAGGTTCTTTCCGTCAAATCCAATGTGACCAAGGTAACAAATTTAATGGTGCTAAGAATGAGTTCAAGGCAGCTCTATGAGAGCTAAATGCTGACAGACTGAGCACATTTTTGTCTGAAAGAGAGTGTGATTTTGTACTGAACGCGTCCCATTCAAGTTATGCAGGTGGAGTATGGGAGCGCCAGATAAAGACAGTCCGAAGTGTTTTCAGTTCAACACTGTCAATAGCCCACAACAAACTCAGTGACTCTGTATTAAAAACTGTGCTGTATGAAGTTATGGCTATAGTAAACAGCAGACCCCTCACTGTGGATACCCTGTACAGTCCCGACAGCCTAGAGCCCCTGACACCCAATCATCTTCTTCAAATGAAGACCACCACAGTGCTTCCTCCGCCTGGCACATTCCCGAAAGAGCATCTGTATGGGGCCAGGAGATGGGTTCAGCATCTGGCGGAACAGTTCTGTAGTCGCTGGGAACAAGAATACCTCCAGTGCATCATGGCAAGGCAGAAATGGCATGCACCAAAAAGAAGCTTACAAGTAGGTGATGTTGTGATGGACATTGATGAATTATCTCCTTGAGGTGAGTGGAAACTGGCAAGGGTTGTAGAGACTGTTGAGGGGAAAGATGGACTTGTAAGAAAAGTGAAAATCTCAGTAGGAGATAAGAGGCTAAACAAAAATGGGGAACGCCTAAATAAGCCATCCATATTAGAGTGACCAGTACAGAAGTTAATTCTTTTGTTAGAGGCTTTTTAAGTCTTTAAATTGAAATGATGAAAGTTCAAGTGAAGGTCATTTTGTGAAGTGAAAATTATTCGTAGTATGTAAAAAAGGACTCTTAATTTTGGTGGGAGTGTAAATAACATGTTTTTTTTACAATTTATTTTTCTAAAGGACCATAGTAGGATTGAATGGTGCTCAATTTATTGTTGTCCTTATTTTATTTTGAAATTGTATGCTTTGTACTGAGGAACTTGTATTTTGAAAATTACGTCCATGCTTAGTTAGTTCCTTGGAAAAAGTTCAGAGAAAAAGTGCACAAAAGAGCGGACTGAGATTGCTACTGTCTCGCTCGGGTGGAGGGGAGGACATGGGGTGATGACAGCATTGGACAGAACGACACGTAGACAATACATCAACGCGTAGACACTACAATACCGGAAAATAATTGCAACAAACTGAGGGATATAAATACAGGAGGGTTAATGGGACAGATGATACACAGGGGTGAACACAGGTGAAACTTATAAGCATTGAAAACAGCGGGAAAACAGAACAAAGGAATCACATGATGACGACAGGAGCACATGGGACACAACAACAGAACCTGACAGCTACTTTGGTGAAGACGAAAGTCTCGTTATATGAGAAAAGGTAATCATTGAATGCTTTAGGACTCTCCGAAGAGGCACAAGGTTAGTGTTTAAAAATATTATGTATATTGTGTGTTTTAGCCTTGTGTTGAAGTATTTAAAATATGATGGTGAGCAGCTAAGTTTGCTAATACATCCATTCATTCATTCATTTTCATTTCGGCTTAGTCCCTTTATTAATCTGGGGTCGCCACAACCTATGAACCCCAACCTATCCAGCATATGTTTTACGCAGCGGATGCCCTTCCAGCTGCAACCCATCTCTGGGAAACATCCATACACACCCATTCACACACATACACTACGGACAATTTATGTTTCCAATTTATTATGTTTCCTTTTAGAAATCAAAATCTTACTGACCTTTTTTGATAAATGTACAGTTTATATTTAATTGAGACAAACTGGTAGTTTGAAATGAAAGGTAGTTTAAATCTGAGAAATGAATGTAATCTTGTTTTTATACATTGTGATAAGATGAAGAAAACTATTATTTGCGCATTCTCAATTACTGTACATGCATAGTCAGTTTTATCAATATTTAGAGTATGCACATAGAGTTTAACATCCATTTCATTCATATGGAAATACTGACCAAGTGTGTTGCTGTGGTAACCATTGTGGCATCATGTGGCAGCTGCAATGCACTTCTCACTTCAATGCCCATCTCCCTCTCTCAGTCTCTTCCTCTGTTGCCATGGCAATAAATCCCACTATCTCATAAAGATGAGAGGCTGCTCGCTGCTTCAAACATTTTCATCTGAAAAAAAAAAAAACAGCAAAAAACTAAGCTTTCTTTGCCAAGTGACTTCTAAAGGGCCATTCATTGAAATTACACTACCGGAAATGATTTAACAAATTTAATTATTTATTATTAAATATTATCTAATATGGATTGTTTGCACGGCTTGAATTATTTATTGATCGATTGAATGCACTGATGGCATGCTTTCAATGAGAAATGTGAAAGATTATAGTGATGCCTATTGGTGCGGTTGAGCGTTGTAATCCACAAATTTCTGAAATTCTAATTAAGCTACCAAATTCTTAAATTCTTTTTCAGTAATGCACATTTCGGTGTACAATGGTGTACGTTTATCGTTAGAATCATACATTAATTTGCTTCTGGCTCTGAAAGTAATTTTGACAGCTTAGACGTTTATATAATTTTACTCTGAAATATGTCACATTGTGGGAAATACAGCCATCTATAGACAAACAATGTCTATAACAGAGCAGCAACGTACGTTAGTTAACACATCTGTCATTTTTTGCTCATTGTGTGGATGGAACCAATCATTTAGATAGCATTAAATATCTGTTTTAGAGACTGGACTACCAAACTCTCTCTCTCTCTCTCCCTTTCACTCACACACACACACACACACACACACACCTTTGTACTATATTTGTGGAGATTGTTGTTTTTAAATTGACCGCACATTGACTGCGCATGTGAAATGCACATGACAACAAGAGCTGCACTCCTTGAAAGATGTGCTAGAAGTCACACTGCAGTTGGTGGTAGTTGTTAACAACTCTGTGCATCAATTAGGCGAAAGGGAGTTGTGAAGTGGGGCGGCACAGTGGCTCAGTGGTTAGCACTGTCGCCTCAGCAAGAAGGCCACTGGTTAGAGTCCCAGCTGGGCCAGTTGACATTCCTGTGTGGAGTTTGCATGTTGTCCCCGTGCTCACGTGGGTTTCCTCCTCCTCCTGCCTGCTCCAGTTTCCCCCACAGTCCAAAGACATGCACTATAAGTGAATTGGATGAGCTAAAATTGGCCGTAGTGTGCGTGTGTGTGTGTGTGTGTGTGTGTGTGTGTGTGTGTGTGTGTGTGTGAAAATCACTACCTGTATGCTAACAGTC
The DNA here is from genome assembly GCA_903798125.1 of Danio choprae. Classification (NCBI taxonomy): domain Eukaryota; kingdom Metazoa; phylum Chordata; class Actinopteri; order Cypriniformes; family Danionidae; genus Danio; species Danio choprae. Next base: position 2,231,061 of record CAIGQW010053047.1, on the reverse strand, counting down.
ATAAATACAGGATGATTAAGCAAAATGCATGAAAATATAGCAGCACAGACTACATTTAGACTTGAAGAGGAGGGCAGTACAGAGAGTGATGGAAATGGTAGGATGATGCTCAGAGTTGGCTTGGTACTGATTAGGCATGAACGTTAGCCCACTGTAAGAGATAAGTGGGGAGACTTTTACACTAGATTAGAGGATATTCAAGCTCAGCTTGACCAGGACTCTCAGTTTACACATAGTTTTCATGACAGAGTGCACCAGCCTGTATTGTCTAAATGTTCTGGGGCTTTGGAGGAAGTGTCACATTCTGGTATTCATAAGTACATGATGTCAGAGACTTTTCCCTTGAAATGAGGCAGCCAATTTCACGCCATGCTTACTTATCCAGTCTCTCTCTCTGAATTATCACAAGCCTCATCACTACAGTCCTACATGTCAGTTGTGTCATCTGATGAGTCTCATTCAGTTACTCTCAAGAACAATCACACTACAGTGATACTAAATACACCTCCTCAGGAAGATGAGTCATGGCCTGATCCACCCTGTCTCGGCATGAGGTATTTCAAAGGTTTGCACTGCAGATCAAAGCTCTGGCTGGAATGCTGGACACCCTTAGTGTGGAGGGAGAAGTGGAGTTGAAATGTGGGATTTTGTGTGCAGACTTTCGCAGACACCTGTATTATCTGAATCTGTATATACATTGCCATAGTTTTCTAAATGGCTTCAGTACAAAGCACGGTGTCAGGGTCATACTGATACACCCAAAAAAAAGAACTCCTGAGAGCCAGATAAAGCCAGCCCGTCTAACCAGACCAGCCACTGTCCTCCATGATGCCAAAGCTCTCTCACAGGTGTAGAGCCTAAAACATAGACTCAAACCATTCACCTCAGGCAGTAAAAAAGGGGTAAGGTGCAACCGTATTGTACTTATTGTAAGAGCTCTGAACACTTTTTAAGTCAATATGAAACTTTACAAACTTTCAACACTGAGCAAATCCATAATGGGATTACAGAGAACAAAAGATGCATAAAATGTGGCCGATCTCATGCTGTTACTGACTGCACTCTCAAAAAACGATGTAGCATTTGCCAAAACAAACACCTCCATATCCTGCATGAAGTCAATGCCAAAGCATATAAAGAGGACATATGCATACTGAGCTCATCAGTGGCCACTGCTTACCTGAATTGTCCCACTGATTGCATCAGCGTATTGCTGAAAGTGGTAAAGACTCGTCTGCGGTATTGCGAATGAACACTGAAGACTTATGCTGTCCTCGATCAGAATCAGAATCAGAATGGGTTTTATTGCCAAGTGTGCTTACACACACAAGTAATTTGTTTTGTCTGCAGAAGATGGTGGTTTGTAGAGGACCATACTTCTGAGTGAGGCTGCAAATAAGATTTGCCTATGTGGATTTCCAAAGAAGCTGGCATTGAGAGCAACGCAAGAAAACAAAGTTCTTCAAGGAGGATCTGTCTCTTTCAAAGTTTCCCGACTTATGTTGTGAAAAATTGTTCAGGATTGCAAAAATATTTTCTAAGTTTTTTAAAAATAAAGTCTATGAAGTCTATGTTTTCAAAAATAACAAAGTCAAAGTCTTCAAAAATAAAGAAGTCTGAGATCTCCGAAGTCGTTAGGCAAAGCAGTTTATTGTTAGCTTAAGACAAGTCGATCAAGAGTCTGAGGAGATGCTATCAGCACATAACTTTTATACCATTTTCTTATTTTGGTTGTCAAACACTCTCTCTACGTCAAATCTTCTCTACACCTTCTTCTTCCATAAAAATCCCTGTATTAGAGATTACGCTAAGTTTGCCCTTACTGTGGCAGTCTCAGCTAAAAAATATTGACAATAAATCTTGTTCCCTGCTCATGGAAACTTAAGCTGTAGGTTTGCTGAAGCTGCATAGGTAGTTTTAGGGTCAAAGGTTCTTGGGAGTATCCTGCTGATGAACCAGCAAACATGATGTAATTTTTATGTATTTTTTTTAATTGAGCGTGGATGCATGCATGGGTATGTGTTTCAAACTGCAACTCTTGACCATACATCCATGATGCCTGACAAATTCTAGCTGTGTGCCTCACTCCCTTAAACTCTTTACACATTTCTGGTTGTGTTTACACAAAGTGTTTCTACAGTTCTCATCTGACTGCGTTTGCACAAAGCGTCCCTGCCTTTCTCATCAGACCATAGTCTGCTTGAAAATGGCTTCATAAAAGTATAAAGGTCAAAACATACAAAGGAGGATAATAATAATGCAACACATATAGGATGATAATGAAGTAATAGCATAAAATAAAACCATAATGGATAATAATGAAGTCATCAAATTAAGCATATAAAGGAAAGTAATGAAATCATCAGAAATTCATCAATAAATTCCTCAATACTCACAGCCAAAATGGAACTTCCAAAAAAATGTGACCATTCACTGCTCAGAATCTGGGATTAGCTGATCATTCCTACACACTTGCCACCTTACAGAAAAAAGTACACATATCTCAAAGCCTTGTCACTTGAACCATTTGAATTAATGTCCCTTCTTCTTCTCATTGGAGCTGATCACAAGATGACAATTGGAAGACTATGGCCCCACAATAATGTGTCCAGTGTACTGCACACTAGCCAGACAGTATAACCCTTTGGGTCTAATCTTACCATATAGAACATGTGCAATGTGCAACGGGTCTGGCATAAACAAAGAGAGTGGGATGATTAAGCTTTTGAGGTCCCTCAGTTTGCTTTGAGATGCCCTTGAAATCCATCTTCCTTCAAATGCTCTCTCATACAATGCTGAATTGTGGCTCACCCAAATCTTGACTGGTATTCAAGAGTCTACTGCACACTAGCCAGATAAGATAGTATGACCCTTTGGGTCTACTCTTACCATATACAACATGTGCTAAGGTGCTCATACAGTGACTCTGGTATAATACTGTCTATATTACCTTGCGTAAATTTACCTCGCTGCTATGTTCCCACAACGATGGACTGGCCAGATGTGATGAGGGATGTCTATGTGTTCAGTGATGCATCCGAGAGAGCATATGGATCAGTGGCCTACCTACACTCTAAGGATGCTGATGATGGTGTCTACTTGGCTTTCCTGCTGGCCAGATCTCAAGTTGCACCAAAAAGAAAACAATCTGTGCCAACACTGGGGCTCTGTGCGGCAGTCACAGGAGCTCAACTTGCTAAAGTTATAGTCAGTAAGCTCACCTTATCCATCCTGTGGTCTGACTTTCAAATTGGGATTGTTTAATGAAGAAAGAGACATCCTGCTGATTTTCTGCCTGAAGTTCTTGCAATAGGTTGATCAGCATCATCTGCTCGAGCATGTTGAAGACTGTGTGTTGTGGCCTCCACTAGCTCTCTTCATGTAGTTTGTTGGCTTGCCTCATGGACGGAGCTACTAGAGGAGGTTGAGATGAAGAGACAAAACAAGAAAAGTCATACCTCAGTTTGAGTATTCTTCACCTGACCCAGCCAGAAATTGGCCACTGTCCTGACGTGGCTTAAGTCAGACTCCTGTTAATTTAAGGTCTTTGTGGGAACTGGGTTGCTGAAACTCAGAACCTTACAGATCAGTCATGTTAGTTATGTAACCTTAAGGTTAGTTATCTAACCTTAATCCAGCAGATGATCTGACCAGGGGCAAAACTGCAGCCACAACAAGCGGAATTATCACAAACAAACAGTGGCCTGAATTTATGGCTGGGCCAGGTGAAGAATAAACTGAGCTATGACTTTTCTTGTTTTGTCTCTTCATCTCAACCTGCTCTGGTAAGTCTGTCCATGAGGCAAGCCAACATACTATATGGAGAGAGCTAGTGGAGGCCACAACACACAGTCTTCAACATGCTCCAGCAGATGATGCTGATCAACCTATTGCAAGAACTTTAGGCAGAAAATCAGCAGGCAGTCTCTTTCTTCATTAAACAATCCCAATTTGAAAGCTTTCCAGATAAATACCACATATCTTCTAGTAGCCGCCCTCTTTTTTTGTGTCTTGAGTTTGATGGAAGTGAAACAGTGATCTGAGTAGGTTGGCGTCTCTGCAGGGCAGAAGATTTGGATCCAAACTTTAAACACCAAATTGTACTGGATCCAAGCCATAGTATCACCACAGAGATTATGCCACCCTGGACCAGGGCGTGTCTTTACTGAAATTCAAAAAGCAGTTTGGAGGCATCCGTGTAATTGTCTGGAGTGCTATAAGTTACGATCCAAACCTGATATCCCCCATATGGCTGACTTGCCTCATGCCTGACTTAATTTATTTAAGCCCACATTTTATTCTACGAGGATGGACTTATTTTGACCTTTTCAGGTGAAGATGTTATATTCAAATGCCTACTACTGCAATGTCTAATGTATGTCTGTGCTATTTGAGAACATTTTGTAAACTGATCACTGCCTCTTGTTTCTACGCTCTGACCAACATTCCAAGGCAAGGACTAAAACCTTCTAAGCAACAATTCTTTTTTTCCACTAATCCTAACCTTACCCCTAATCTAACCCTTAACCCTTCATAGAAGAAACCTACAGAACCGACAAGATTTGAAGGCTCTGTTGAAATATAGGGAAACATCACACCTGAGAAATGAATGCAACTCTATACAAAAGAGATCTTAAAGCTGTCATTTCTTTAAAAAAAAAATAATAATTTAATTATACAAAGTAAATAGGACCTTTTTGCTTTGTGTCATTCCATTGTTATTACACAACGTTTTAGTTTAGTTTTAGTTTTATCCTATTTTATGTTTGGATTATTTCAGTTTATAATAAAATTTGGCTAAGAAAGAGCACACACATTTGTCAGCAGCTGGTCAGAGTGAAATGAAGCATCTTGTTATTTGAGATCTACTCTGATAAACCACATATATGCACACGCATACACATCTATGTTGCTAAAAAGGGACTGTCGCTTTATACTGGCCACGAGAGGACAATGGTTTCTGCTCATTTTAAAGAAGCAAAAAAAAAAGTATTTTTTCACAATATAACTGAAAATAAGTATTTTAATGTTTTTATTTTTAAGCACATGCCAAGTGGGGACCTGAAGTTCTGGGCGATGTCTACCTATCCAACAGGGGACTTTCATAAACTACAGAGACACTGAGTGTGAAACACAGAGACTGCTGGAACACAGACTTTTAACTCACAATCTGCTTTATTTACATGCTAAACTCTAAAGTTTTAAACATTTATATATTATCAAACATTCTGATAGTGACATTAGAACCTAACCTAAAATCAAACACAGACTTTTAACTCACAATCTGACATTATTTTATTGCAAAAACATTTTTCAAAATTGTCACAAGACAAAAAAATAGGTGTTATTCAATATATATATATATATATATACACACACACACACACACACACATGGCCCAACACACACATGTGATCTATTTCTCTGTGTATATTCACAATATGTACATTTTATTAAAAACACATGCCAAGTGGGGACCTGAAGCTGGACCTGAGTGACGTCTACCTATCCAACAGGGGACCTTCATAGATTTCTGAAACACTGACTTTATTTAATGTTAAACTTTATGCTTTAGGACAACTTTGGCCATGTCCACACTAATACATTTTTGTTTAAAAATGTATATTATTTTGGCCTTTTGTCCACACTGAGATGGCATTTTAGGAAATGAAAAATGGATATTTATCATTTATTTAGTATAAATATGAAAATTTCATATTTCGTCTTGGAGTGTGGATTGTGCAATCAAAGGCTTTCATAATAGAGCTGTCAAAATGGACATCAACCAATACATCCGCTTTAGATTAATGACAGTTTATACTTGCTCCATATTGCCTTTTTTTCAAAGGACAGGGAATGTTTACTGGAGGGTGTTGTTCAGCAGCAGAAGCAGACCACAGTTGCGATATTTTGCCACGATGTTTCAAAGAGACAGAAAAGAAAATAAACACCAGGCTGATATGATGCAGGTAAAAGCGTCTATATATATACTGCCCAACTTAAATGAGCAAACACACATTTGATCTATTTCTCAGTGAATTTTACTGCATTCATACCGCACATGCCAAGTTGAGACCTAAAGATCTGAGTTACATTTACCTATGCAACAGTGGACCTTCATAGACTGCTGGAACACAGACTTTTGTTTTAACTTTATTTATTTGCTAAATTTTAAAGTTGAAAACATTACATATTCTGATAGAAACCTTACCTGGAAATATGTTAGGCTTGACATTACAACTAATACATGTATATGTACTGTCCAACTTAAATGAGTATACACACATTTGATCAACTTCTCAGTGAGTACTGACACTATGCATTGCTGCAGTTTTGCAAAATAGTTTTATTAAAACATGGAAATTAAAAAAAAATTCACTCTCGCTCACTATTCTTTGGCTTAGTGCCTGATTTATCTAGGGTCAACAAAGCGGAATGAACCGCCAATTTCTCTTGCATATGTTTTATGAGACAGATGATCTTTCATTCGAAACCCAGCACTGAGAAACACCCATACTGTCACGGTCACACAAGGAAGAGAGGACAGGCTGTTAGAGTTCGTGAAGTTTATTATAACAGTGGATCAACGCACTCAGTGCGGAAGGTGAAACACAGTGAATCAACGCACTTAGTGCGGAAGGTAAAGACAACACACAGTTCGTGAAGAACACAAAGTCACTTCCCGCAGGTATACGAGGAGGAGAATGAACGAGGAGTAGAGGTGACCATCTAACGTTGATTCCAGCCGGTGAGTGAGTGAGTGAGGTGAGCTTATGTAGTGAGTGGGTGATGGCTGGAGCAGGTGACTGTGATTACGTGCGCAGGTGTACGTGCTCAGTAATCAGGTGATAATGTGCGATGCGTAGTGGATGGTGACTGTGAATGGTGACTGAGGCTGATGGAACGTGCAGAGGGTGTGATAGTACCCCCCCTCCACGGTGACTCTTGGCACCCTAGACCACGGCCTCGGGGAGCTGGGCGGTTGGGATGTTGGCGATGGTATTCCTCGAGGAGAGTCGGATCTAAGACGTCCTCTCGGGGTGTCCACGACCTCTCCTCGGGGCCAAATCCCTCCCAGTCGATCAGATATTGGATCCGGCCGTCCCGCCGCTGGGAGTCGAGAATCTCCTTGACTCTGTAGATGTTCTCTCCTAGGATCTCAGGTTGTGCTGGAGGGGGAGGCGGTTCCGGGTCTGTGGAAGGAGGAGGAACAGGGTTAGTGTAAGGTTTCAGGAGTGAGACGTGAAAGGCTGAGGATATACGTAAGTGTGGAGGTAGGTTGAGGCGGTAAGTGACTGGGTTTATTTTAGAGTGTACGGTGTACGGCCATATGTAGCGGGGACTCAGCTTCTTGCAGGGCAGTCGGAGGCGGATGTTCTTAGGGTTGGGTAGTCTGCGGCGATTGGCGGTGTCCGTGTGCCTCCGAATTGCTTGCTGGAGATGGATGTGAGCTGAGTCCCATACCCTCTCGCTCTCCTGGAACCAGTGATCCACCGCGGGTACCTCAGAGGACTCGCCGGTCCAAGGAAACAGTGCGGGTTGGTACCCTAGCACACACTGAAATGGTGTTAGTCCGGTGGAGGCTTGCCGTAGGGAGTTTTGGGCGTACTCAGCCCACAGTAGATACTGCCTCCAGGTACTTTGGTGTTGGGCACAGTATGTCCGGAGATAGCGGGAGATCTCCTGGATCTTTCGTTCGGTCTGGCCATTTGTCTGAGGGTGGTATCCAGAGGAGAGGCTGATGGTGATACCCAGAAGTCGAAAAAAGGCTCGCCAGACCCTGGAAACGAACTGTGGCCCGCGGTCCGACACAATGTCTTCAGGTAACCCGTGGTTGCGGAAGACATGTTGGAAGAGGGAGTTAGCGGTTTCTAAGGCAGTGGGAAGTGTCTTGAGTGGGATGAGTTTACATGCTTTGGAAAATCGATCCACGACCACCAGTATAGTGGTGAATCCTTGAGATGGAGGTAGGTCGGTGGCAAAGTCAATGCCTAGGTGTGTCCAGGGTCGGCGAGGAATGGGCAGAGGACGTAACTTGCCCTCAGGGAGACGGTGTGGGGTGGTAGTGATGGCGCAGACCGAACACCCCCGAACATACGGGGAGACATCTTGGGCCATGCCTGGCCACCAATATTTTCCCTGTAGGAGCGAGAGGGTTCGCCTGCTGCCCGGGTGTCCTGAGCCGAGGGATGTGTGCGCACTACTGCGGTGCGGGAGTCACGTTACTGGTGCTACCTAGATCCAAAATAGATTTGGTACCGGGTTTCGTTGAGTACGGTGGGTATACTATGTTTGGTGACAAAGTGTGAGGATATGAAATTTCCTGCCGCTCCGGAGTCCACCAGGACATGAATGGGGAAGGTAACAGAGTTATGAGGTGGGTGGCTTCTCCACAGTACAGGCAAAGCCTATTGTGTACCCGCCGTTGACGTTCCCTGGCGGAGAGATGGTACATGTCCGTTTCCATGGGTTCGTCAACGGCAGGAGGTGGTGAAGGACGACAGCGTGAAGAAGGGTTAAAGTTAGGCGTGGTGGGGGAACAGGCAGAGAGGTGTTGGGCTACATTGACCGCCTTTTTTATGAATACTTCCATATCTACACTGTCGTCATAAATCACCATTTGTTGGCGAATGCTGGGATCGAGTCCTTTTCGATAAGCAGCCAGCAGCGCCACCTGGTTCCACCCGCTGCTGGCCGCTAGGGTCCGGAAGTGCAGAGTGTATTTGTGGATGAGGAGGTTTTGTTGGCTGAGGGTGATGAGTTCGTCGTGCACAGTGAGTGGGGTGAGCGCAACACCGAACACTTCCTTGAAGTGTTGGGTGAAGGCGTGAAAGGAGTGCAGGATCGGATTGCCGGTGTTCCAGAGGGCATTCGCCCACTGGAGGGCTTGGTCAGTGAGGAGCGAGATCATAAATGCGATCTTGGTGACGTCAGTGGGGAATTGTGAAGCGTTAGCTTCAATATATAATGAGCACGGGAGAACAAACCCTGTACAGGCGCGGAGTTCGCCCGCATAGCTCATCGGGTGAGAGAGAGTTGTGTTGCCGATCGAAAGAGGGTCGACCTGGGCACCTAATGGTGCGGGGGGATGAGCCTGCTGGTGTGAATTCGCCATTTCGCAGACTGAATTTATAGCGTTCCCGGAAGTGGTAGCGTTAGCTTCCATGTGAGGCTCAGTGGCGTTTTGCGGGGCTGGAATCCTGTCACGGTCACACAAGGAAGAGAGGACAGGCTGTTAGAGTTCGTGAAGTTTATTATAACAGTGGATCAACGCACTCAGTGCGGAAGGTGAAACACAGTGAATCAACGCACTTAGTGCGGAAGGTGAAGACAACACACAGTTTGTGGAGAACACAAAGTCACTTCCCTTGATGGGGCAAGCAGACTGCTGACAGGAGTTGGGCTCGAGGATTCCTTGGAGGATGAACGCAGGTATACGAGGAGGAGAATGAACGAGGAGTAGAGGTGACCATCTAACGTTGATTCCAGCCGGTGAGTGAGTGAGTGAGGTGAGCTTATGTAGTGAGTGGGTGATGGCTGGAGCAGGTAATTGTGATTACGTGCGCAGGTGTACGTGCTCAGTAATCAGGTGATAATGTGCGATGTGTAGTGGATGGTGACTGTGAATGGTGACTGAGGCTGATGGAACGTGCAGAGGGTGTGATACATGCACTCTCTCATTCACACAGACATTCATTCCCTATGGCTAATTTTAATTTTACCCAATTCATCTATACACGTGGGCCTCACGGTGGCGCAGTGGATAGCACGTTCGCCTCACAACAAGAAGGTCACTGGTTCGAGCCTCGGGTGGGTCAGTTGGCGTTTCTGTGTGGAGTTTGCATGTTCTCCCCGTGTTGGCGTGGGTTTCCTCCAGGTGCTCCGGTTTCCCCCACAAGTCCAAAGACATGTGGTATAGGTGACTTGGGTAAGCTAAATTGTCCGGTGTGTATGGATGTTTCCCAGAGATGGGTTGCAGCTGGAAGGGCATCCGCTGCGTAAAACATATGCTGGATAAGTTGGTGGTTCATTCCGCTGTGGCGACCCCAGATTAATAAAGGGACTAAGCCGAAATGAAAATGAATGAATGAACCTATACACGTCTTTGGACTGTGGTGAAAACCAGAGCACCCGATTAAACCCACGTGAACACTTTCTTGCTGTGAGGTGACAGTGCTAACCATTGAGCAACTGTGCCGCCTAAACATGTGTCATTCTATACTATCTAATGGGACATTTTTTGTTTTTGGAGGTCAAAGGTTTGATTTGCTGCATTGAAAATCTTCATTGTGCTCTATTAAATAAAGTGATCTGAATGTCTTTTGCCATTGGCACATTTATTGAAACAACTGGAATTTTTCAATTTAATAATCAATTTATTATTTTTGAGTTTTGACCTTCACATGTGTTAGTGTCAGGTTTTGAACGAGCAGGGACAGGGGGACTGGCCACACTCGAACCAGCGACCCTCTTGCTGTGATGAGCCACCATGCTGCCCCTGTTCAGAAAAACAATGCATGTGTTCTGCTTAAAGTGATAATTTAACATGAACAGATTAACCTTTGTGGAAATTAACATTTGCTCAGTTGACTTTTAGGCTCCTTTTTGGCACGTGATGAATGATATCTGGTTTATTCATCATTTCTTGCACCACAAACAAACTTTTTAAAACTTTGGAGCTCAAAACACTAGTTTGTGTTTTATTGCAAATAATCAGCAGGCTCGCATTAATTGTATCAACTGGTTATGTTTTTATTTGAATTTACAATTATTAATGTCTTTCTCTTATAAACAACTAATAATAAAATTTAAATAATAAAATTTGGTCATTTCAGATCACAATTTAATGGAGCAAAATAAAGACTTTCGGGCCTCACGGTGGCGCAGTGGGTAGCACGATCGCCTCACAGCAAGAAGGTCGCTGGTTCGAGCCTCAGCTGGGTCAGTTGGCATTTCTGTGTGGAGTTTGCATGTTCTCCCCGTTTTGGCGTGGGTCCACAACTCCAAAGACATGCGGTACAGGTGAATTGGGTAAGCTAAAATTGTCAGTAGTGTATGTGTATGTTTCCCAGTAATGGGTTGCAGCTGGAAGGGCGTCTGCTGCGTAAAACATGAGCTGGATAAGTTAGCGGGTCATTCCACTGTGGCGACCCCAGATTAATAAAGGGACTAAGCCGAAAAGAAAATGAATGAATGAATGAATAAGGATTTTCAATGCAGTAAAGCAAAGTTTTGACCTCCAACACCAAAAAGGTCCCCTCGTAGATAGTATGGAATGACACGTTTAGATTACTTTATATTGACTAATATTTCACTTTTTTAATATCTCTGAAACAACAGTGTTGAAAACCAGTTATTGACATAAAAATGCACAGTAAAATTACTTTTAATAGTAAAAAAAAAATTACAATTTATAAACAAATAAAATGTATTAAAACTACCAGTAAACAGCTCAAATTAGTCAAGTAATTTTATTTTTTTTAGTAAAGCAAGTAATGTAATTTTTTAAAGATCAGGGGACCAGGGGTTTCACTCTTCTTTGGCCATTTCTGTAAGCTTACATTTCGGACAGCCCACGACGAAGACGAGGGAGGAGTGAGCCAACGCAGCTCGGAGGTTGCAGGAGCTGACGCTGGGCGACACCCTCCAGAGGGCGACGCAGGCAGGTAGCACCCACAAGCGAGCTCCATTTCCAGAGCTAGAGGGCGAGCTGGGGGGCTGGCTGACTGCAGCAGTGCTGGAGCTGGCTGACTGGCTGCAGTTCTGGGGGACCGTGGGAAGCTACTCATGACTCTGGAGCTAGGGTTTTCCTTAGGAAGATAGATTAAAAAACTGTATGGAAACAGTTGATTGCTGTCTCGAAACAGCGGAAGATTATTGCTGTCTGGAAACAGCGGACGATTAAAATAATAGCCCCAGAAGTCAAAGAGTAGCCTCCCAGTGTCCAGCCGCTGTCCATCTGCATAGGGGGGTGGGCGGGACTCTCGCTGGTCTCACGGGTATCCGCCAGGACTCCCCCTTTTGGCGGTGTTGCCAGCTCGCACACCTGGTCAGACGTGGTTTCAAGCTCCTCCATCTCAGCATGATTCCGCTCCGTTGCTCTAGGGGGCGATAGCTCATCAGCTGGGGGTGGCTCTCTGTCTGCGGTGGGCTCTGGCAAGCGCTCCCTGCAGGTGGATGGTGTAGCTTGGCTGGTCACTGGGTCTGGAGTGGCACTGACGAGATCTTCCTCCATGAAGGCGGTGAGTAGCGATTTTTTTTTTTACTCGCCAGTGTCCACTCCATGTTTGCGACGATGTTGCCCCGAGGACCATCTTCGGACGATCGTGCTCTGTGAGAGCATGTCGCCCGGAAAGCTGTTCACAGTCGCTCGGATATGGTCCTCAGGGCTGCTTTCCCCCTGCTCCAGCAGGAGGTGACGACATACGGGAAGATGGATGGGGTTCAGGGAAACACGAGGGTGAAAAAATAAAACACTGAGGGGAAAATAGACTATAAAAAGAAAAACGGGGGAATGCACGCCACTATTTTTGGGTCCGGTATTATGTAATGCTCCGTTGACGGGAGACATGATGAGACGAACACGGGATATAGTAACAAAACGGATTTATTAACAAAACACTTACTGGGGATACAAACACTGGATACAGGTAGACGGGACGAGGACGACAGGACGAGACAACCAAAGTAACCAAAATACCGGACGACAATGGACACAGACGAAAGGGTATAAATAGACAGAGGGATGATGAAACTAATAACACAAGGGATGAACACAGGTGGGATGAATCAACACTGACGATGGCGGGAAAGACAGGACAAAGGAATCACATGATGATAACAAAAAGCACATGGACAGGACAGAACACTGACATAGCCAAAACCATTTCAAATAAGATATCAGCTAATTATTTTGTAAAGTCTGTGTGGTGTCCCGGAGGCCTTCATACATTAGCCAATATGTTAGATTGAGATTTATTCTTTATTTATTTATTAATTTGTACACTGATATATAAAGCAGTAATACTTATAGGGAATTGTCTCGGAAACCAGATCACTAATTGACACTAAAGATATTACTATATATAATGCCAACACGTCCACCTTTACCTCTAAGATGAGACTCATGTTTATAATCCTTGTAGTTGTAGACTTATTCAAGGTCATGTAAACGTCTGGTTTTATTCAGGTTTCTGTTAAACAGAGTGCATCCAACTTTTTTAATCAGTTATAAAATCATTAACAAAAAATTACTTAGAAGACAGTGATCTACTGTTCCATAACCTGAGTTTTATCTTTTGTTTATTCATTCATTAATTCATTTCCTTTTTGGCTTAGTCCCTTTATTAATCTGGGGTCGCCACAGCGGAATGAACCTCCAACTTATCCAGCATATGTTTTACGGATGCCCTTCCAGCTGCAACCCATCACTGGGAAACCTCCACACACACTCATTCACACACATACACTATGGACAATTTAGCCTACCCAATTCACCTATACTGCATGTCTTTGGACTTGTGGGGGAAACCGGAGCACCCAGAGGAAACCCACGCAAACACGGGGAGAACATGCAAACTCCACGCAGAAATGCCAACTGGCCCAGCCAAGGCTCGAACCAGCGACCTTCTTGGTGTGAGGCGATCGTGCTACCCACTGCGCCACCGTGCAGCCATCTTTTGTTTATCTCTTTTTATTTGATGAATGTCAGTTAGATTGTTATATTTGAAAAGTTTTGTGAGTTTTTTTTATATTTAGAGGTTTGGGAAACAGACACAGTCTCTATGTTGCTATATCTCGGTGGCTCTGTGTGCTGCAAATTGTCTGAATTTGGTAAACTGTGAAGGCTAGAAGACAGTCTGTTTAGCCAGTCTGTCTGCTCCTTGACCTGGGCCCTAGGTAGTCAAGTGCTAACACTAAGACTAAGGTCAGATATGCTTTATATTGTATCCAGGTCAAAGACACAATCAAGATCAAAATTTATATTGATGTTCCATTTGCAATTATGCAGAATTTTAGCAGTTGTGATGTCCAAATTAGGAACTGGAGAGGAAGTGTCAGAAAAAAAGGCTGTTTTTCAGAAATTTTTTAATAGCAAATAACAACTAAATAAATAAATAAATGCATACATACAGAAACATTAAGCAATCTTTCGTCTTTGATTATAATTGAAAAAGGCATAAAACTATTTCCTGAAGAGGTAATGATATGTTTCCTGGTGCATTATGTCATGTAGCTGACTGGGAGTTGTCCACAGTTCACACTATTGTTTTCTTTTTTCCACCTGATATGGAGGGTCATAAAGTGGGTTCCTGGCCTAATATTGTGTAGCACTGAAAGTATTTGTGGAAGTAACAACAAAAGACAAGCTACCACTTATGTGATGCAAAAAGTCTACTGAGACAGACTTAGACAGACTGAAGCACTCTAAATTTCAAATATATGCAGTGAAATTTAAATACTGCTCAGAGGAATTTTCCCATGCAGAACAGAGAGCTACAAATTTGACTATTAATTTGACCTTGAAGGTCTCAGGAGGAGTTTAAGGTGACAGCACTGGAAGAGAGAACAAATCCTATTTGGATTTAGAGTATGCATTCTCTCAGATCTATACAGCCACATTTCTAACTTTAATGTAGTTTAAACTAACAATTGAAACTCTCATTAGCTCTAAAATAGCTCTAATAATTATTTTGATCAGCACTGGGCAACTAATATGCAACTTTCACCAGAAAACAAAATATGGTCACCATGCTTTTAGCCCTTACATCAAATAGCACTTTACTGGACATCCTTTCATCAAGTACTGCAATGTAAAGTTGCTAATTAATATACTGTTTTTTTGTCCTTACCAGTGTGTGTGTGCGTGTGCGTGTGTGTGTGTGTGTGTGCAGGAGAAATACATGTTGGATGAATGGAGACTCCAAGCTAATATGGTCGCATTTCAGAGAGGCCCAGATCATGCCGTTACTTCTCCCAAATCCACTCATTCCAAGTTGCTTTATTTACTGAAAGAACCTCCCTCAGCATGGATGCACTGGCTCACAGTTGGCCCCAGAGCCTGCACAAATATGCCTTTCTCAAATGAGCCTTCTCGCACAGACTTTGTGCAAGGCCAGAGAGGAAGAGTAGCAGGTCTTGTTGGTGGTGCCACTGGCCCACCCAGACCTGAACTCCAAACCCACACTGCTTGTTACAGCCCCTCCCTGTCATGGTTCCAGTCAAGGTTTCTGTCCCTGAATTGCCATCGGCTGAGCTACGAGAATGGCCACCACCACCCCCTGAGTTGCCAGAGCTGCTGCCACCACCAGAGCTAATACTGTCAGAACTGCCACCTCAAGATCCCCCAGAGCTACTAGATCCTCTTGAATCGCCAGAATAGCGGGCGCCAAATCCTCTTGAATTCCTCAAATGGCAGGTGCCAGATTCCCTTCCTGAGTCCCTGGAGTGGGCGCTAAATCCTCTAGAATTCCCCGAAATGCAGGTGCCCGATCCTCTTGAATTTCCAGAATGGCGGGCACCAGATCCTTTTGAATTCCCACGAATGTACAGAGGTTGGGGTTGTCTGATCCGCCAGTGCCTCCTGACCCAGAACCTCCTGACCCACTGAGGTTGTCTGACCCGCCAGTCCCTCCAGACCCGCTGGGGTTGTCTGACCCACTAATGCTACTGAACCAGAGCCCCCAGATCCACCGCAGCTCCACACTCCAGGCCCACGTCCACTGCACTGACCTGGCCCTTCATCCCTCCTCCTGTTCCACCTCCGCTCCACCTCCCTCCTAGATTGTATTTGGAGCATCTGGAATCCACTCCTAGAGAGTCCTCTTTTATGATCACCAGCAATCTAGCTCTTGCAGATCACTGGAGAACACTCCCTGTCATTCACCCTAACTACATATCGGCCATTGTACTGAACTACATGTCCCCTCATGCCCCTCTGTTGGACACCGGTTTCATATATTCTCCTGATTACACACAGCTGAAGCTGATCAGAACACATTACAACACTCACACACACATCCATACTGAGTCCCTGTACTGAGCATCGCATAAGCATTTCTTGGATTGTCTAATCATGTTTTGACCCTTGTTTGTTTCATTGTTTATGTTTGGTTTGCCACCTGTCTCGACCATTCGCCTGTTTACCGTTTACGCATTTGGATTACCTGCATGCTCCATCTGTCGCTGTGTTGAAGCTTGTCTGTATGTTGATTCTAAATAAAGCTGCATTTGGATAAAACCCTTGTTGCCATGTCATTACAGTCTTTATTCATTCAAGGAACAAACAGAACAAACCATTAATGGATCAGTAATAAATTAATGATGAAACTGGTTGCATTTATAGATGACATACTTTGAGAATTTAATAAAGAATTTTAATCATGCTGTAACATATAATAACATATACTGTTTACATATAATAGATAATATAAATGTATATTCATAGCAGCATCAAAGTAAAAAGAAATTAATTACTGAGAAAAATAAACTGAATTAATAAAAGTTTGCAATTATAAACTTTCCTTAATAAACAATAGCTTACTCCTATTCTTAATAAATCTAAAACAATCATTTTCTAATTTAGAAAGCAATTCAGTATTGAAAGAGAAACATTTGGACACGTGCCCAATAGTTTATTAGTATTAAAATCACAGCATGCAATGTTCATTCATTAATTCATTTTCTTTTCGGCTTAGTCCCTTTATTATTCTGGGGTCGTCACAGCGAAATGAACCGCCAACTTATCCAGCATATGTTTTACGCAGCAGATGCCCTTCCAGCTGCAACCCATCACTGGGGAACATCCACACACACACACTACGGGCAATTTAGCCTACCCAATTCACCTATAGCGCATGTCTTTGGACTTGTGGGGGAAACCGGAGCACCCGTTGGAAACCAGCACGAACACGGGGAGAACATGCAAACTCCACACAGAAATGCCAACTGACCCAGTCGAGGCTCGAACCAGCGACCTTCTTGCTGTGAGGCAATTGTGCTACCCACTGCGCCACTGTGCGGCCCAGCATGCAATGTTTATATTTTCAATTGTAAATTTTCCTGAGAAGTATGTCATTCATTCAAAAGTAAAACGGAACTACCGTACCGTGAAGTGTCTAGGGGTCTATTCTCAAGTTCAAGTCTGAGTCAAGTCTCGAGTCATCGTAGTTCAAGTCAAGTCTCAAGTCTTCTTAAATTGTCAAGTCGCAAGTCATCAAATTTGGAACTCGAGTCATTGACTCGAGTCCACACCTCTGCAACAGAGTTTGTTTCAAATGTTTATGTATTTCTATGTTATGAAAACTGTCCTCTTTCTTAACGTTAAAACATATTTGGTTGTCTTTTTAAGTTTTTCATTACCTTCATTTTTAATGGTTTAGTAGGATCAATCTATGTACACTGTAGGATTGCTTGGTCTATTTCTTCTCTCCCTTACTGGGCCTGTTGCCTATTTGCTTAAGGTACATATTTACTTACCTACTACCTAGAAAGGCAGTGACAGCCCAGGCAGCAGCTGAAATTTCTCAGTGGTCATTCAGAAACCCTCTGCCCTTCGTCATTGTAAATAAATATTAGCTGCTTCAGTCCAACACCTACAGTACCAGGATAATGAAGATGATACCAGAGTGGACATTTCAGCAAGACAATGATCTAAAACACAGCCAAGGAAACTCTCAAATGCATTTAGAGAAAAAAATCAAGCTGTAGAATGGCCCAGCCAATCACCTGACTTGAATCCAATAGAAAATACAAAATAAAGATCGGTTTGGATAGACGAAACCCACAGAACCATCAAGATTTTTACACTCTGTTGAAGTCTATGAAAAAAAAATCACACCTGAGCAATTCATGTGACTTCATTCTCCATATGAGAGACGTCTTTAAGCTTCCATCACCAAAAAAGCCTTTTATATAAAGTATTAAATACATTTCAGTAGTTAAGTACATTCTCCTTGTGTCATTCCATTGTTATTACACATAAGAAATTTTTTCAGAATTTTTTTGTTATATTTTTCTCTTTGCATTGTTTTTACCAAAATCTTGTTCAATTCCACGTCAACAGGTCCTTTAGAAATATTATTCCCAGGAAAAAAAACATGACATGTTGAATATATATTTATTTTTTTACCTTTTTCAAAGAGTTTGCCCCGCTTCCCCGCTTTTAAAGGGAGACTTTTCAGACAGACTCTGACAGCAACAAAGCATACAGTTGAAATCAGAATTATTAAAACATTTTTTTGTTCTTTTTTAAATATTTCCCAAATTATGTTTAACAGAGCAAGGAAATTTTCACAGTATGTCTGATAATATTTTTTTATTCTGGAGAAAGTCTTGTTTGTTTCATTTTGGCTAGAATAAAAGTTTTAAATTTTTTAAAAACCATTTTAAGGCCAAAATTATTAGCCCCTTTAAGCAATTTTTTTTTTCAGATTGTCTACAGAACAAACCATCATTATACAATAACTTGCCTAATTACCCTATCCTGCCTAGTTAACATAGTTAAGACTTTAAATGTCCCTTTAAGCTGTATAGAAGTGTCTTGAAAACTGTCTAGTAAAATATTATTTACTGTCATCATGGCAAAGATAAAATAAATCAGTTATTAGAAATGAGTTATTAAAAATGTTATGTTTAGAAATGTGTTGAAAAAATCTTCTCTTCGTTTAACAGAAATTGGAGAAAAGTAGCATAACACAGTATTTGCAGTGTTGGCCCTTCTTTTTCAGGACCTCTGCAATTCAACTGGGCATGCTCTCAACCAACTTCTGGGCCAAATCCTGACTGATAGCAACCCATTCTTTCATAATCACTTCTTGGAGTTTGTCAGAATTAGTGGGTTTTTGTTTGTCCACCCGCCTCTTGAGGATTGACCACAAGTTCTCAATGGGATTACGCTCTGGGGAGTTTCCAGGCCATGGATCCAAAATTTCAACATTTTGGTCCCCGGGCCACTTAGATATCACTTTTGCCTTATGGCACGGTGCTCCATCGTGCTGGAAAATGCATTTGTTCTTCAACAAACTGGATTGTTGGAAGAAGTTGCTGTTGGATGGTGTTTTGGTACCATTCTTTATTCATGGCTGTGTTTTTGGGCAAAATTGTGAGTGTATCCACTCCCTTGGATGAGAAGCAACCCCACACATGAATGGTCTCAGGATGCTTTACTGCTGGCATGACACATGGTAGCATTTACCTTTTCTTCTCCGGACAAGCCTTTTTCCAGATGCCCCAAACAATTGGAAAGGGGTCTTCATCGGAGAATATGACTTTGCCCCAGTTCTCAGCAGTCCATTCACCATACGCCATACAATCTGTCCCTGATGGGGTTTTTTTTTGAGAGAAGTGGCTTCTTTGCTGCCCTTCTTGACACCAGGCCATCTTCCAAAAGTCTTCGCCTCACTGTGCATGCAGATGCGCTCACACCTGCCTGCTGCCATTCCTGAGCAAGCTCAGCACTGGTGGAACTCCGATCCCGCAGCTGAATCCTCTTTAGGAGACGATCCTGGTGCTTGCTAGACTTTCTTGGACGCCCTGAAGCCTTCTTAACAAGAATTGAACCTCTTTCCTTGAAGTTTTTGATGATCCTATAAATTGTTGATTTAGGTGCAATCTTAGAAGCCAAAATATCCTTGCCTTTGAAGCCATTTTTATGCAACTCAATGATGGCTGCACGCGTTTATTTGCAGGTCACCATGGTTAACAATGGAAGAACAATGATTTCAACCATCACCCTCCTTTTAACGTCAAGTCTGCCATTCTAACCCAATCAACTTGACATAATGATCTCCAGCCTTGTGCTCGTCAACATTCTCACCTGAGTTAACAAGACGATTACTGAAATGAACTCAGCAGGTCCTTTAATGTCAGCAATGAAATGCAGTGGAACGTTTTTTTCAGGATTAAGTTAATATTCATGGCAAAGAAGGACTATGCAATTCATCTGATCACTCTTCATAACATTCTGGAGTATATGCAAATTGCTATTATAAAAACTTAAGCAGCAACTTTTCCAATTTCTAATATTTATGTAATTCTCAAAACTTTTGGCCACGACTATATATATTCATTCATTCATTCATTTTCTTTTCGGCTTAGTCCCTTTATTAATCTGGGGTCGCCACAGCGGAATGAACCTCCAACTTATCCATGTCAGTGTTCGTCCGCGTCATCCTTTGTTTATGTCATGTGCTTTCTTTGTCCTTCTCCCGCCACCGTCATTGTTCATCTGTTTCACCTGTACTCATCCCTCTTGTGTCATTAACGTAATCATCCCTTCATCTATTTATACCCTTTCGTCTGTGTCCTTCGTTGTCTGGTATTTTGCTTCGTTTGGTTCGTGTGGTCCTGTGTCTGCCTGTCTTCCCATATCCTGTATCCGTTCCCGTAAGTGTTATTAAACCCGTTTTGTAATGTTCATCCTTCTCCGTCTCGTCTTGTTATCCTCCGCCCTCCGGGCGTTACATAATACCAGACCAACAGTTAGCGGCGTGTTTTCTCCCGATTTTCTTTTTATAGTCCTTTTTTCCCTCAGTGTTTTATTTTTCTCCCCCCGTGTTCCCTTTAATCCCGTCCGTCCTTCCGTTTCCCGTCACCACCTGCTGGAGCAGGGGGAAAGCAGCCCTGAGGCCCATATCCGAGCGACTGAGAACAGCTTTCCGGGCGACGTGCTCTGCACGCCCATCATCTGTGACAGAGCACGATCGCCCGAAGATGGTCCTCAGGGCAACACCGCCGCAAAGATGGAGTGGACACTGGCGAGTAAGGTTTTTCCACTCACCGCCTTCCTGGAGGATCTCGTCAGTGCCACTCCCGACCCAGTGACCAGCCAATCAACATCGTCCACCTGCAGGGAGCGCTTGCCAGAGCCCACCGCAGACGGAGAGCCCCCCCCCGGCCAATGAGCCATCGCCCCCAAGAGCGACAGAGCGGAATTGCGCCGAGATGGAGGAGCTTAAACACCCGTCTGACCAGGTGTGTGTGCCGGCAACACCGCCAAGAGGGGGAGTCCTGGCGGCTACCCGCGGAACCAGCGAGAGTCCCGCCCACCCCCCCTATGCCGATGGACAGCGACTGGACACTGGGAGGCTACTCATTGGCTTCTGGAGCTTTAATTTTAATCTTCCGCTGTTGTTATGGAGCAATATCCGTCTGCTGTTCTCAGGCAGCAACCAACTGTTCCTACACAGTTTTTTTTAATCTTCCATCTAGAAAAAACCCTCAGCTCCAGGGTCATGAGTAGCTTCCCACGGTCCCCCAGAACTGCAGCCAGTCATCCAGCTCCAGCACTGCTGCAGTCAGCCAGCCCCCCAGCTCACGCTCCAGCTCCGGAAATGGAGCGAGCCTATGGGTACTGCCTGTCTGCGTCACCCTCTGGAGGGTGTCGCCCAGCGTCAGCTCCTACAGCCTCCGAGCTGCGGACTCCACCTCGGCCCTTCGACCCTAGGGCTCCGCGTTGGCTCACTCCTCCCTCGTCTTCGTCGTGGGCCGTCCGCCCACCAGCTCCGCCAGGCTCCCTCGTCCCTCCGGCTCCACCTTGGTCAGTCGTCGCCCTTCCTACGCCTCTGGACTCCACTCATCCGGCTGCACCTCATCGCACCGTCCCACCGGCTGCGTTGAGCTCCTCCATCCCTCCGGCTGCGCCTTGGTCCTCTGTTGCTCTGGCTACACCGCGGGCTTCCGGAACCCCGCCGTCGCCTTGCTCGGGTGAGCCGCCTGCTTCGCCCGGCCCTCAGAAGCCTTGGCGTCACCTTCACCCTTCGGCTCTCCGTCCCTTCCTTGGGCTCCACCGCCATCAGCGGCGTCTCCCTCGGTCGGCCCCCTGGAGTCAGCAGCCACTCCTCCTCCATGGTCCCGCCCTTCCTCGACTCCGCCCGGGGCCGTCCTTCTGGCTGTGTCCTGGGTCCTCCTGCTCCAGTTCCCTTCCTGTCTCCCCCTTGGACTCCTCCCTTGTACCCTCCCCTTCTACCATCCTCCTTTTTGTTTCCTGTTGAAGGCGCTGGGACCGCGCCTTCAAAAGGGGGGGTACTGTCAGTGTTCATCCGCGTCATCCTTTGTTTATGTCATGTGCTTTCTTTGTCCTTCTCCCGCCACCGTCATTGTTCATCTGTTTCACCTGTGCTCATCCCTCTTGTGTCATTAACGTAATCATCCCTTCATCTATTTATACCCTTTCGTCTGTGTCCTTCGTTGTCTGGTATTTTGCTTCGTTTGGTTTGTGTGGTCCTGTGTCTGCCTGTCTTCCCATATCCTGTATCCGTTCCCGTAAGTGTTATTAAACCCGTTTTGTAATGTTCATCCTTCTCCGTCTTGTCTTGTTATCCTCCGCCCTCCGGGCGTTACAATCCAGCATATGTTTTACGCAGCGGATGCCCTTCCAGCTGCAACCCATCACTGGGAAAGACTATATATATATATATATATATATATATATATATATATATATATATAT
>CAIGQW010053047.1:2140181-2163114 GCA_903798125.1 Danio choprae | reverse complement strand
CAAAAACAACAAGCACTATTTCTATCTTTCCATTTACTTCAATGTATTATTGTCACAGTCAAACCAGGTTCTCCCCTCTCATAATCACACTGACCTGTAGTCTGCTCAGTCCCACACCCGCACGGCATCATTGCCAATTTCCCCAGCCCCATTTAAGCACACTTCACTCTGCACTCGGGGTCAGGCCTTGTTACCTCAATGAAGGACTGCAGTCGCCATACGGCCAGTAGCTAATACTATCGACAGTTACTCAACTCTCTCTGTTCTTTGTTATCTCCAGTGTCTGCATCTCATTCCTAGGTTTGATCCCTCCTGGTTCCCTGCCTGATCTCCGTGTCTAGTCCTCCTCATTCCTGGTCCCCTGTCTGTTCGTCAAATCTCTGTGTCTGGCTATCTCTGTCCCTGTTCCCCCATCTTCATCCATCTGGTCATGCCATCTTCATCCTGCAATGGTTTCATGTGCCTGTTTAAACCCTGTTTAGATTAAATAATAAACTGTTAAATAATAAATAATATTACTGTAATCTAATAAACTGTTCATATACTGTACTCACCAGCCTGGTTCCTGTACCCTTCTGTGACAATTAGGCCTACTTTACAAGTTAGTTTAAAAGCTGCTTCAGCACAACTTTTCTGTGCATTTCAATAATAATAATAATAGTAATAATAGTAATAATAATAATAATAAAAATAAACTTTGTTTATATAGTGCCTTGAAAATAAAGCATCTTAGATTAAAAGCTTAGACAAATATTGTGACGCAAAACCATTCTCGGCCTTAAAAATTAGCACAAGAATTTTTAAATCAATTTGTTACCTGATCAGAAGCAGTTTTTTTCTTCTCTCTCTCTTCCCTCTAAAACAGATGTTATGTGCTCCCTTGCACTGAATCTAGTCAGAAATCAAGCCACTGGTTTTTGTTTTAATTTTACATTTTGTAGGGTAGCTTTTGGAGCTCCAGCCATTTTACGCATGGTTTGTTTGTAAGTAACTGCAAAATTTAAAAGCAATACCTCTGTGAAATTGTTTCTACAACATTATTCTCAATACAGATGCTATCCGTGCTATTTCTCTCTGGCAAACATATTGTAATATGCATAATTACTTTAGCAAATCTAATGCAAGCACAAATAGTTCTTAGCAAACTCCCCTAATCTATAATCCATGCATCATCCACCTGGGCCAATAACTTTTGCTAATGAACTTTTTTTTTTTCCCCTTCAGTTTCCTCTGCTAAACCTGTTTGTCTAATCTTTGGCCTTGTGCTATTTTCTGAGCTCAGGATGTGACAGCCCATTTCACTGTTTAATCATTAACTCACTGAGGGTGATGTGGAGGTGTTTTGAAAAGTATGCATGAAACAGGTAATGTCTTTCTTCAGTGCCACTGCATAAATCAAACATTGCAATTAAAAATCAACTCTGATGTTCTGTGAAGACACAAGTCATGGCATTTGCGCTGATGGCAGCTAAGCACATTATAATCTGATAATTCATTACATTCAGACAGAGCAGCAAAATTGAAGGGGGAAAAACTAGGATAAAAATGAATGTGCAATCAAATTTAACAGCGAATACAGTATTTTAATTATATTGCTTTTGATATTTTTAACATTGTCAAAGCTTTTTTGTTTCAGGCTTAGTTATTTTAGTACTGTTTTTATTTAATTCAATCTCTGAAAACGCATTTTGCACAACGCACTTTTAGTTAACAATTCTCTTATGGATAAATATTAGTATATTGCTTTGCAGTTGCTATAGGATGCTTTAGCTGGTTACTTACTGGCCCAAGTTATACTAGCCATTTGTTGTGCAATGGCTATGATTACTTGGGTGGTTGCTAGAGTTCAATTTAAGCAATGCATTAAGCAAAATAAACATTCATTAATTTATTTTCCTTCAGCTTAGTATCTATTTCAGAGGTTGCCACAGCAGAATGAACTGCCAACAATTCCAGCATGTTTTACGCAGCCCTTACAGCCACATCCGAGAAACCTTCTTGCTGTGAGGTGACAGTGCTAACCACAGAGCCATCGTGCCACCCACAAAATAAACAAATTCCTAAATTATTTACTGAACCTTGGTATTTGTGCCATATTACTGAATAACAATAACAACTTATACATTAATACACGCAAACAGTAATATACGTGAACGCAGGGAGAACATGCAAACGCCACACAGAAATGCCATCTGGCCCAGCCGGGACTCAAACCAGCGACCTATTTGCTGTGAGGTGACAGTGCTAACCACTAAGCCATCGTGCTGCCCACAAAATAAACAATTTCCTGAATTATTTACTGAACACTGGTATTTTAACCCTAAGCCATTCATCAACTGAAAGTGTTGAATCAGACATATGTCGCACTTGGTAAATCAGGTTCTGCAATTATGCATGTCCATTAGAAAGTGTGTCTTAGGGAAAATTATTTATATTTTATTATGACAGAGAAAAACCAATAGTAGTACCAACTGTGTAGCTGGCACACTTTCACTGTACGACTTGGCTGGGAAGTCTGTTTTTTTTTTTTTTCCATGGAGCTATCAAGATGAGGAAGGGAAATCAGTGTTGTTAAATAAGAGGATGGAGGGGGCATCCTGAAAGACCACAGTGTGTTAAGAGTACACCAAGCAGAACTCTTGGAGAAAAGTGTGTGGTGGGGGCTTCCTAACGGAGAGAGCAATGCTAAAAAACAATGCTGTGAAACACAGCCAACACCCAAAGTCCCCTCTGCTGTGGTCAGCTTCTATCAACACTGAGCTGCTCTAAACGGCATGTCCAAACAAATGGGACAATAATCCTCAAAGGAAAAGTTGAAAATAATGAAACTGGATTATTAGTTTATATACAGTTAGCAATGAGGCCATCTACTATAAGCTAGTTTCGATCTCACAAAACCCCAAATATAATCATCTTATCTCTATGTCTCCATTTAGATTTCCAGAATCTGGAAATAGTATAGCTTAAACTAGAAATGACACCCAGAAGGCCATTGTAAATGCAGTTCTGTTCCTGTCATCGTTTTTTTAATTTAACAATTATGTAAGGGTAACAATTATGTTAATTCAGGCAACGAAAGATTGACAGAAATGCTAGATCCTACTAATAAAAGAACTCTATGTAAATGGAAAATTCCATATTTATATAAAATAAGTAGAAGTGTATATAGATGTCACGGTCACCAAGTAGAGTGCCCACCAGACACACTAGAAGGCACTCTACACATCACATCTGCCGCTGAACTGGTCTACAAATCCCATTATGCCCTGCAGTTACACACCAGTTTCAGTTCACCTCCCGATTACACACACACAGCTGCAGTTCCTCACCACTGATTACATGGACTATATAGCACGTCATGACTTGTACGATGTGATCCTGCCAAGTCGATGCGATCCTGGCTTAAAATCTATGTTGATCCTGGAACATCATTTTTGTTTGAAAATGTAATCCATACCTATTCCCTACCCCTCAACCCAACCATAACTGTCAATTATTCCCAAAATTAGAAGGTAATAACACTCATGGATTACACTTGTGTTGAAGTACATAAACATAACTATAAACCTAAACTTAACAAATGGTAAACATATCGCTTATTCTTATTGGCTGATTGGAATGTTGTTCCAGGATCAATATAGATATTGATCCAGGAACATGTCCTATTTGGTGAAATCTGGTTAGGGGACTATATATACAGCATTCACACACACATCCAGTGCTGAGTCTTGTGTTTCTGTAAGTGAGCATTTCTACACATTTTCTCTACCTTGCCTTGCCGTGTTTTGACTCATTGTTTGTTTATACTGTTTATGTTTGTTTTGCCGCCTACCTCGACTTTTTTGCCTGTTGCACTGTTCACTTTCTAGATTATCTTCATGCTCCTGCATTGAACTTAGCCTGCCTGACAACTCTGTTAAACTGCATTTGGATATGATCCCTTGTTTTACCCCCATCATTACAATAGGATTATACGATTGTTACAAACCTCTGATGTTATTCTTGGGGAATGGAGTTTGACATTTAATGTACAATTAAAAATAAATTTATATATACAGTGAGTGAAGTGCAAAAGACAACCAAATCAGTAGGGACGTGGACGGCGCTAAAGAAAAGAAAAGAACAAAACCCAAGAACAAAACCCAACTCCCCAGAAGCATCTAACTAACTAAATAAATGAAAACAAAATACATAAACACCCGAAGAGGTCTTCCGAGTCCTAACTATCCTACTCTATCTATCCAAAAAGTACAATGGGTGGAGCTCGCCCCTAACCTAATGTACTATACATAAGAGTAGTCCTACGTGTTGCAAAATGTATGTCAAGTGACCTACTTCCCTTTCCGCTTCAACCAAGCCTCGTAAATGACATAAATGAACGAAACAGATAAACGGATTGATATGAATAGCAGACAGATAAGTGAACACACAGAAACGGGCAACAATAGATTAACCAGTTCGACAGGGTTCTCTTTGAACGCAACGCAATAACACAGCAGTACAACAGAAACAAGAGGGGCTGGTAAGTGATCTGGCGCGCACTTTTATGCCAGGTCGGGTGGTCTTGGCCTATTGGACATGACGTCAGAGTGATGTCAGCGGGAAGGAAATGATTGACAGATGGATTGACCAATAGTCGAAACCTGAGAAAAATGAAAGCAGACATGAGAGAACAGAGAGAGAGAGAGGAAAAAAAACACAAACAGGGCACAAACAACACAAGCACATAACAACGATACAATTAATCCCCCCCCCAATTAGATAACAATCTTACAGTAGACCTGTGGCATGTTTAGAGGTGATGACACATTTTCCATACCTCTCTAATGGCTGTACTGTAGGGTCTGTAACACTCTGCAGCAAACACAGCCAGTGCTTCACAGTTGAACTGTTAAGTCTTGCACTGAAGGTGACAAAAATGGCATAAGCTCTAATTAAATGCATATAGAGAATAGGGAACATGGAAAGAATAGGGAATGACTGTTTAATAGTTTTTGTTGTTGTTGTATGTTGGAGAGGTTGCTCTAATGATTACTAGAGCTGGTTAGTCTTGTTACTCTAGCTGGTTAGTCATGTTTACAACCATGACGTCTGTTACTACTATCACTGTAAGTGTTGTGGATCACTGTTGAAACACACTTAAAAGTACAAATCTAGTTAACATAGTCAAAAGTAGAAAAATATTTGTTGAAAAAAGCTGTAAGTAATAAATATATGCTTAAATGTAAAGATTAATTGCTTTCTTTGCTAAAATGTTCTAGTTCTTCACATTTAGACAAAAGGCAAGTATGCATTTTGTTTAGGGCTTCATTCATGAAATAGTCTAGCCATTTCATGTTTTCAGACAGACAAAGACGTGACCTAGCAGCACGACCACCTGCATTGTTTTTGTTGCGGAAGTAACCACAGTTGAAACCAGATGCTGCTAATCACTCTCGTGGAGGCATCTTCCAAGCTATTCTGAGCCATGGAAACCACGCATCCCATTTCACCCTTACGTTTTATACTGCAAACAACATGCACATAAACAATGCTTCTTCCTTCAAATACTTCCTCTTGGTCACATGCAGATGTTTAAATATAGACAAAGCAAGTCATTCTATTGTTATTGTCTGCTGCATTATTTTCCAGGAGGTTTTTCCGAATGTGTCTCATCATTGTTGTGTGTATGTCTATAGTCACGTTCCAGCAAGTCAGTTAGTCTATGTCAAATCAGTGTTTTATCCGAGACCTAAAACTAAATGCTTTCTTCATTTATACATCTTTCAGACTCCGAAACAGCACTACTTCCTGGGAAGCTGTTCTGTGTGTCATTCAGATTTGAACTGAGAATAGAGTTTCTGAATTTGACTCATATTTAGTTTAGATTTAGTTAGAAAACAAGATGCAACATTGGACAATAGCCACAAACAATAGCCACAGAAAAACAACAAAAAAAAACCAGAATTATGAAACTCTGCTTACACAGGATCCCACGCACATTTTCTTTGTACATCCCATTTAATGTGAAATTATTAGTGATGGTTGATCGCAAACTAATTGTTCTTTTCAGGTCTAACCAGTTCACCAAATCGAACTGAACCGTTTGAAATGGTTTACTTATCCTCAAATTACTTTTTTAACCAGCCTGATACCCCCTCTGACTCAAAATAAACCAATTTCCTGAGTTATTCAGTTTCTAGAACAGTACACTGACATCAGATTTGAGATACTGCGCATACGCGATTCAGCAGGTGGTGAACCGAGCACAAACAGTACATGACAGCCTGCTGTGACTGACACATTACACTGAGGGCTTAAATGAGAAGATCTGCCGAAATGTACATTTATTTCATAACAGAAAATCATAATGGTAACTGAATCATACTTCATTTGGGTTGCAAAACTTAGTTGTAAGAAACTATTGAATGTAAAATGTAGTATTTGGCCCAGATGTTAATAATTGATATGTGGGCCATGTAAGTTTGGCCTATCTTGACCCACATTTAAAATAAATTTGTATTATTTTTTCAATAAAGAAAGAAAATTCGACCAGTCAGGTAACCTCGGGAAAAAGCATGCCCATAGCGCGCCTAAAATGATTCATGGGTTTATCAATTTTAATTGCAGTCGTGGCACAACAACATATCTGGTCCAGTTCAGGCTCAGTTATGGGTTATTAACTTGCTGAGACTTGGCCCAGATATGGTCCATGTTTGGCCCTTGTCTGGAAGTCAGACTTGGTCCAGTCATGTACTGTAATTCACTGTGCATGTGGGCCAAGCAAAAGCTGATTGTGTGGGCCAGAGATATTTTGCTATGTGGGACGTTACGTTTCGTACATACATCCTTCTTGTACACCTCCACAAGAAGACAAGAAGAACTGAAAAAAACTTATGATTTATTTCTTGATGATATGTCTCTGTAAATATCATTATTGTAAAAAAGAACCAAATTTGTTGGTGTCAAATTATATAATAATTGTACCTTGATACTACAGTCAGTTGTGTTCAAGTTCACTTTTTAAAGAACAAACATGTAGGTTAAAGCATGTAATATTAAAGCATTGTAATATTTCGTGGAAGTGTACAAGAAGGATGTATGTACGAAACGTAACGTCCCAGATAGCAAAATATCTCTGGCCCACACAATCAGCTTTTGCTTGGCCCACATGCACAGTGAATTACAGTACATGACTGGACCAAGTCTGATCTAATTTTGATAATATTTCCCGAAACCCAATCGATTTAACATATTCATTTAAACAAAATTGTTGCGATTTCCTCAAAAAGACACACAATTTGTTCATTTCACAGTGATTTTGTACACAGCATAAATAAATCTATGCTGATTTATCTCTATCTAAATATTAAAAATCTAAATATTAAATCTGTGTCGATCTTTTGAACAGTTCCCATCTTTCTGATCTGACCTTTTGAACAGTTCGTTTCAATAAAATTATTAAAAAACGGATTAGCGGTTAATTTATGCTACAATGTAACGATGTCATCCTCAATGTAATGACAATCCTCCCATGTTAGGACTCAAAAAAACTATTTGAAAAAGACAAACTTTGGGCCAATGGGCCAATACTCTAGTAGAGAGGTGACAGAAGTTTGTAAGCATTTACTGGAGGTTATAAATAATAAAAAATACAAAGTTTTTAAGGCATTGAATAACTTTGCTCAGGCATGATTAGAGACAATCTGATGGTTTATTTTGGTTTGTTTCATGTACGTTATGCCCTCTGAAGATATTTGACAGTAGAACTAATACATGTGTTGCAAATCAAGGGGATTAAATAATTTTAGAATTGTGAGAATCAAAATAGCACCCCTATTTTGATTCTCACAATTCCAAAATTATTCCATCCCCTTGATTTATTCAATTGCCTTGCACGGTGACTAAATGCTTAGCGTGATTGCCTCACAGAAGAATATGGCTGGATTGAAACTTAAAACTGATTTGCATGTTTTGCATGTTCTCCTTGTGTTTGCATCAGTTTCCTCTGCATCGGCGGTTTCCCCCACAGACCAAAGATTTGGATGATATAGGTTAATTGGATAAACTAAATTGTTCATGATGTGTGGGTGTTTCTCAGCCCTGAGAGCTCAACTCAGCGACAGGATGGAATCTGCCAGTAAAACATATGCCAAAGTAATTTGCGGTTCATTCCCTGTTTTGACCCCTGATTAAGCAGGCATTAAGCCAAAGGAAAGTGAGTGAGTGAGTTAGTGATAATCAAAATAATCCAAAATTTCATGAGCTTTTAAGCTGCACATACTTTTTGAACATTTTAAACTTCTCTTTCTCATCAATCAATGTTAGCATATTTGAAAAGTAATCACTTACTTCAAAAGTCAATGACATTTCAACTACAATTCATATGCTATCTAGCTAACAGTCTATCCTTGTTTGTCAATTATTTTCCTCTATGGGCCATGGGCCTGTCCTAAACTTATATTGCAGAGTCATCTTAGACTCCATACTCCACTTGAGGAGGTGTCTCAGATTTTGCTGTCAATTTAATCGTCATTCATACCTATTTTTGTCAGTGCATTCATATTTAAATATTCATGATGACACATACTAATTATGAAGTACATGCATAATTTCTCCCTGAAAACATTAAGAGACCGTATCAAACACTGTTGTATTTTCCTTCATAATGTCATCTGCTTGGCTTATGCATCACATGTGTGACCGTGACAAACACTAATATTGTTGATATTCTTTAAACTGCTGCCCCACCATGACAGTAGTTAATCATAAAGGAAATTGAACATCATGTTTTATCATGTTTCAGGCCTAAATTTTTATAAGCGTTTTTGTAGTTTAGTTTTAATAAACACAGCGAATATATTGACACTTGTTTGAAACATTTATTTGAAAACAGCAAGAAAAAAATCCTGCTTTCCATGACATGTCCCCTTTAATTTACAATGACTGTCGTTGGCAGCTGTTTGCATCTCTATTGGAGCAGTCTCTGAAGCGTGCACGTCTAACTGTGAGCACTTCATATGAGACAAACACTTTGAAGGGCACTTCATTAAACGCCGCATGTAATGCAGTAAGGAGAGAGACCCTGACGAGTGATTGACAGTCACCATGTGAACCCTTCGGTGTCAATGGAGAGCTGTTTGCTATTCAGAGCACACAGGGGCTGAGCTTAACGCTCATCCTGAGAGAGTGTTTGTCTCAGACGAGCCAGGGAGAGATATTGGCAATCGTCTCACGTCTGTGACTCTGCACAGCAACACAGGGAGCCGTGACGTCAGACTGAGCTTTTGACTGAAAGTAAGAGCTCGACTTGATTCATGAAAACCAAGGTGAAATGAGACCAACTGGCAGACAAAAAAAAAAATCACTGTTCTCTTGGAATATAAATGATGCAGCACTGTTTACTCTTGCTGGAAAAACAACACCACTGTTCTGCTTAATGCCAGACAGATTTTACAGTATGCTTGTTTTCCCAGCAAAATGGAATTATACAAAACATATGCAATTATGTTGTTTACAACACGATAACACTGACAAAATCCCATTTAAAAAAAACATTATGAGTACTATCAAGACATTTAAGATGCTCCTCATGCCAGTTTTGGACAAAAAAGAAGAAAAAACATATACATGTCAATGGCTCAGTCCCTGACACTCCCCTCACTCGTCATATAAATACACTCCGTTACTCCAGTTCAGTGCAAATTCTTGTTTGCTCTGTGAATATCACTGAGCGTTTTAGTACCTACTTGTACTTTGATTCTGTTGCTGACTTGGACTGCCTTACCGCCTACCTTTTGAACTCTGCTTGTAAATCAATCTTGATTGTTTTCTGCCTGCCCATGACCTCTGCCTACTGTTGTCACGATACTGCAATTTCGATACTAATCGGTATTGAAATTTTGAAAACATCCATTTCCCGCTAATAACGGTCATGTAACATTTCTGTTGAGCACGTGGACACAGTGGAAAATCAGCTGTGTTTAAGTATGCTCTCAACAATGCTTAAATGGTAGTGGGAAATTGTCGTTTTTAAAATTACAGTACCGATTGATACCGAAATTCTGGTATTGTGACAACACTACCTCTGGCTGTGTTCTTATGTATGATTGTCTGCTGCCTGCCCTGATAATAGCCTGTTTGCACATTTACCCCTGCATTCCCGAGCTGGTTTTTGCCATTATGTGAGTGAGTTAATCTTTTGTGATTATACTGGTGTGAATCACTACTCTACACTATACTACTCCTACCCTACTTTATTCAATAAAGAGCTGTGAGTGGATCACTAATCTACAGAACCATCATTACAGAAGACTCTGATCCAGCGGCTATCACTCAACCAACCACACAGCTCCTCACCAGGCACAACTTGCCTATCTCACCTCTCTCTCTGAAAAAATGGGAAAGACCCTTCAAGGCTCAATCTCACTGCTAACATGCAATAATCACCTCTATCGCAATTTTCCCTGCCCACACCAACCACTGCTAATGCACCAGTCATCGCCAACCAACATTTGTGTTTCCTGAAAAGTTTGACAAAATGCCTTTAAAATGTGAGGGGTTTCTCCTACAATGCACATTGTTTGTAGCCCTGCAACCTATGTTATATTTTACAGAAAATATCCTTTGTTTGTTCATAACTCAACTCAAGGATAACACTCTAAACTTTCCCACATTCATTGCTTTTGCAGTGCTTCAGAGCAGTTTTTGAACATCCCAAGGAAGGGAAGAATGGAGAAGAAATACTGTCACTTTATCAGGGTGCTCGCACAGCAGAGGATTATGCACTTCATTTCTGCACTCTCGCTGCTCAAACTGAATGACCAGAGGACCCACTGAAAGTACTATTGCACGTGGACTAATTGTAGAATTACAATCATAACTGGCTCGTAGAGAGGAAGGAAAATATTTAGATGAGTTCACTGAGCTTTC
Organism: Danio choprae; assembly: GCA_903798125.1. Taxonomy (NCBI): domain Eukaryota; kingdom Metazoa; phylum Chordata; class Actinopteri; order Cypriniformes; family Danionidae; genus Danio; species Danio choprae. Next base: position 2,152,203 of record CAIGQW010053047.1, on the reverse strand, counting down.
CATCTGCATAGAAAATGTCATTTGTTCTTGTTGGCCTCCTTCATCTACACAGTTTACCCACAATGGTGCTTCCACTTTTCCTGACCCGGAGCCAATGCAAATCATAATTTATCACCCGATGAGAGAGAATGCCACTTCTGCTACAACCTGTTTCATTACTGTGGCCCAGAATTCACTGATTTGCTCTAAGCCTTTAATAAACAGTTGGCTTAGAGCAACAGTCAATAAAGAGTTGACCACTTTATATACAAGTTATTACATCATAATCAACTAGAAATCGCCCACAACACCATGTATCCTACTTATGTATTTCCTTTCAAACTGAAGAAAAAAAGAAATGCTGCCTGAAGACATCAAGGTGAATATCGCCTAATATATTTCTGAAAGATGCTTAAACATAATTTATCAAACGCTCTATTCTCAGATCAGACAGCATCAAGACACATCCAGATCAAATTAATTTCTCTATAATAGAGGCGACACAAAGGTGAAAACAAATCCCAGGATCCCAGCATGACTTATGCACAGTTCCTCTTACAGGTTTTGTGATCTTCGTCTTGTTTGATCAGCTTGATTGAAAATAATCCAGCACACAAACACCGTGAAGAGGCCTTTGAAGTGAAGATAATGGATTGGTCTAATGTGTTATCTAAGAGCAAAAGGGGGAAAAAAAACTGCCTTCTCTCTGGTAGATTTGCTGTGCAACAATGTTGGCTTTGGGTTCAAAGTGAGAATGTCCAAGGATCTTGTGATGAATCGAAATGCAACCTGGAATATACATAAAGCATCAGACCAGCTATATGTGCTTTATGTATAGGTATAAGCATTATTTCCACAACATGTAATGCAAGTTTCAGGTGTGCCCAGAACGTATTTGATTCCACTCAAAATAACAAACAGAACACTTCTTGTTCCACCCTTACATTTTCGAGTGGAAGCAAAAGGATGCTGCCTTCGTGTAAGTAGAAATTAAATGAAAATGAGTAGCTGCACCCTGCCACTGTTCCAGAAGAAGGTGGACCTTTTAAATCCTGTGTCTCGTATACTCTGAAAACCGAACCAAAACCATGCTCTGTTTGGTTTTAACCTGTCAATCCTTATGCCGAGACATTGCAGTAACTCGTCATCAATAAAGACTGCTATACTGCATGCTTTTTAAAACCTTGTCTATGCTGAGCACACAGCCAAAGTGAATGCACAGAAGTTCAGTTTCAATCAAGAAAGGTTGTGTAAGTATTAAACTAATGATATCTTTTGTATTATTAACGGACAATTCTGTGTCAGAAGAAAGTGGTGCAACCAGATTTTATTTTTTACCAAAGATGAAATAATAACTGCACAATATCAATCATTTATACGGGGGTTATAAAGCATAAATAGCCCTCACTTTAGATTAGGTCACAAAACTGCATGAAGTTATGTTAATAAAGTATTTAGTAACATACAAAGTAACTATTACTGTATGCCTCAATAGTAAGATACAGTATATAAATGTTAATTTTAAATAGTTTATTAATCATTTATTTAGTATATCTTAAAAACCACAAACTTAAACTGCTCTTAAATAACTGCTTGTAAATAATGCAATACTTTTTGTTTTTAGAATATGCAAATTGGGATCACATACAAAGAAAACAAAACAACAAAGAACAAATTAAAAAAACAAAAAACAAAACAACAACAATACAGTCAGGTACTGGCAGGTGTGTGTGTGTGTGTGTGTGCGTTTGTGTAAAGGTAACTGGGTGGACATGTCAGAGTACATACATAAGAGAATGAACAAAAAAAAAAAAAAAAAATTAAATATATATATATATATATATATATATATATATATATATATATATATAAATACATATAAACAACAGGCATAACAGTCAATAAATGAAGCAAATAACATAAATATAAATAGAACATACATAGAAAGAAATCAATCAGTGGTGATTAATAATAGTAATATGACAGTAGAAAAACACTGACAATAATAATAATAATAATAATAATAATAATAATAATAATAATAATAATAATAATAATTACAATAAGTATTACACCAACTACTACTAATGCTACTACTACTGCTGCTACTACAGCCACAACGACTACTACTACTACAGTGTCTACTACAACTGATACTACAACAACAACAACAACATCTACTACTGATACTACTACTACAACAACTACTACTACAACATCTACTACTGATACTACTACACCAATGAAGACTACTACTACTACTACTACAACGTCTACTACTACTGATACTACTACAACGTCTACTACTACTGATACTACTACAACTACTACTGCAACAACTGCTACTACTTCAACAACCCCAACTACTACTACTACAAAACAACAACAGCAACCTGAATAATGACAATGGTAGAAATACTTATAATTATGATAATGAGGAGATAACAGGAGGGCAAGTTAGAACAGTAATAATAATAATGATAACAGAAGAGAAGTATTAAAATTAATGATAATAGTGAGGAGATGAGGGGAGGCTCCATATGCTATCTGTGAGCCACTTGCTGCACAGTGCTGGCTAACAGACGAACTGAAACGTAAACAACTGTCATAATACGACAATAATATGACAATACAGCATAATAATATGACAATACAGCAATATGACAGTATTCACCATTAGAAAATACCGTAAGTCTTCATCCACGTCAACTTCGTATCAGCTCTCCTCACTGATACGAAGTACTGGAAATATTCTCCTCATATCGCTTCAAAATCGACTTTTATCTGATGAAGCAAAATATCAAATATTGATAAAACCTAAGGCTATACACCATACTAGAAAATACTACCAAGCTTCTAATCCAATATAAGCTAAGAGGTTATAAATATTTGGAGCAAATACACACCTTTTTATATTTGATGACGCTGAATTTCAAAATGTAAAGAGACTTTCCAAACAGAACGTGATCCCTATTAAAAGAAAAAGCAAGCAATGTTCTTGTTATAAAGCCCTGTAAAACGTCTCCTCTCTGTATTTCTGTTGTTAACTTATATATCATACACATGTATGTACTATACATGCCTACTAAAAATACTGCAGAAAACTAAATGCTACAGCTCTGACAGACTTAATGGCCTTAGCGTCCGTCCAACCCTGTTCTGTAGGAAAGAAGAATGTGTGTGAAATTCTGCAGCGTGTGCTAATTAGCCCACAGCTCCAGGATTTCGCACACATTCTTCCTAAAAATACACACATTTATTTTCAACATTATAAAGTACACGGCCCACATCAATATATATATATATATATATACACACCACACACACACACACACACACACACACACAACCCCAAATCAAAAAATGGTTGGGACAGTATGGAAAATGAAAATAAATAAAACATTTACTACAACAAACATTATTTAATGTGTTCCTGATGGGTTTTTGTTTGTTTGTTTTTTATGTTTTTAAATAAACATGTATTCCAATTTTGATTCTTGCAACTAATTTCAAAAAAAGTTGTAACAGTAAAGCATTTAACACTTTGTAACGTTACCATTTCTTTTCGCAACCCTTAAAAAACGTTTAGGGACTGAAGACAATGCACCACACATTCTCTATTGGAGTCTCTATCGGGACTGCAGACAGGCCAGTCAAGTACCTGTGTCCTCTTCCTACACAGCCAGGACTTTGTAATGTGTGCAGAATCTGGTTTTGCATTGTCTTGTTGAAATAAGCATGGGCGTCCCTGAAAAAGATGTTGTGCATATTGTGCTCCAAAATCTCTATGTACTTTTCAGCATTAATGGTGCCCTCACAGAAGTGCAAGTTACCACTGACACAACCCCATACCATGATAGACACTGGCTTTTGGACTTGTTGCTGGTAGCAGTCTGGATGTTCTTCTTTGGTCCATAGCACACGGCTTCCATTTCTCCCAAAAAATATATACTGAAATACTGATTCATCTGACCACAGTACACATTTCCACTGTGTGATCACAGATGCTTCCAAGCCCAGAGAAGTTGACAGCACTTCTGGACACTGTTAACATAGGGCTTCCTTTTGGCACAGTACAGTTTTAACTGACAATTAATGATGTAACTACGTATTGTGGTACTTGACAAAGGTTTGCCAAAGTAGTCCTGCGCCCATGTCGAATGACGATTCTTGATGCAGTGCCTCCTGAGGGATCGGAGATCATGGCTGTTCAGCTTAGGGTTGCACCCTTGTGCTTTATGCACTGAAATTCTTCCTGATTCCTTGAATCTTTTAATTATCTTATGCACAGTTTAAGGTGAAATATCCAAATGTCTTCCTATCTTTCTTTGCGAAACATTGTTTTTAAACATTTAAATAATGTTCTCACGTATTTGTTGGCAAACTGGCGATCCTCAGCCCATCTTTGCTTTGAAAGGACTAGACTTTTCTTGGATGCTGCTTTTGTACCGGATCATAATTACAATGACCTGTTGAGATAACCTGTTTCAAATTACATCATTATTTAACCAATTTATCTGATTACTAGCCCTAAACTGCTCATTGCCCAATTTGGAATGTGTTGCAGGTCTGAATGACAGGAAAGCATGTATATTTACAAATGAAATGAAGTTGACCAGACAAAACATTATTGTTTGTACTGGAATTGGGTAAAGGCTGCACGGTGGCGCAGTGAGTAGCACGATCGCCTCACAGCAAGAAGGTCGCTGGTTCGAGCCTCGGCTGGGTCAGTTGGCATTTCTGTGTGCAGTTTGCATGTTCTCCCCGTGTTTGCGTGGGTTTCCTCCGGGTGCTCCGGTTTCTCCCACAAGTCCAAAGACATGCGGTATAGGTGAATTGGGTAAGCTAAATTGTCCGTAGTGTATGTGTGTGAATGAGTGTGTGTGGATGTTTCCCAGATATGGGTTGCAGCTGGAAGGGCATCCGCTGCGTAAAACATATACTGGATAAGTTGGCGGTTCATTCCGCTGTGGTGACCCCAGATTAATAAAGGGACTAAGCTGAAAAGAAAATAATTGAATGAATGGAATTGGGTAAGCTAAATTGTCTGTAGTGTATGTGTGTATGTCCTGGTCTTCCAGTTTGGGGGTTGAGCATTGGGCTAACAACTAACCTCATAAAAAAAAAAAACAGATGTTACGAAACACTAATATGGTGTGCCTAAATATCACCTTTGATATAAATGGCCCTGGGAGTCAAAGTAAATTTGTAAATCACTACTTATTTTATTTGCATTTTCCATACTGTCCCAACTTTTTCTGATTTGGGGTTGTGGGTGTGTGTGCGTGCGTATGTGTGTGATAGCGTGACAACTAGCCCCATAATTTAAGACACAATTTCATTCATTCATTCATTTTCATTTCGGCTTAGTCCCTTTATTAATCTGGGGTCGCCACAGCGGAATGAACCGCCAACTTATCCAGCATATGTTTTACGCAGCGGATGCCCTTCCAGCCGCAACCCATCTCTGGGAAACATCCATACACACCCATTCACAATCATGCACTACGGACAATTTAGCTTACCCAATTCACCTATACCGCATGTCTTTGGACTTGTGGGGGAAACCGGAGCACCCGGAGGAAACCCACGCCAACACAGGGAGAACATGCAAACTCCACACAGAAAGGCCAACTGACCCAGCCGAGGCTCGAACCAGCGATCAGCGACCTTCTTGCTGTGAGGCGAACGTGCTACCCACTGCGCCACTGTGAGGCCAAGACACAATTTGGTTTGGTTAATGATACAGTTGTTGAGCCCCATGAGGACTCACATGAGCAGTTTTAAAAGAAATAGAAATCTGTGGTATACGTTTGCCGCAAATGTGGCAATTTATTCACATGAAGCTGCTTTGACTGTCAAAGCAATGCAAATGAGAGGCATACCAAACTAATATTTTGCCAGTTTTGCCTTAGTTACTAAAATGTTCTGTGATAAAACAGCTCATGCTAATTTGCAGGCACATACCATGTCGTTTAGAAGATCACAGAGAAATTACAGAGGAACAAAGGTGGAGAAACCAAAAATTAGCTGTGGCTTTTGTGGATGAAAGGAATCATTTTAATTCTGACATTGCCATTAAAAAATTCCACTGAAGAGCTGCAAGCTAATATTTGAGCAACAAATAGCATTAACAGTCAATGGCTATGAAGTGCTTAAGCTAGTAGATATGTGTTAGTTTATACAGGCAACAACTGAAACTGACATGACTGGAAAGACAGATTCAATTAAATTCATCTTCATTTCTATAGCGTTTTACAAAGTACAGTAGATTGTGTCAAAACAGCTTAACATAGATGCTGTTCTAGTGAATTAAAAATGCTTCAGTCGAGTTTTCTCTGGTGAACTTCAGTTTAGTTAAATTCAGTGTAATATAAATGTCATTGCTGAAAGCCAAAACACAGAAGAGCAAATCCAACGACGTGCAGCTCCACAAATCCCAAACCAAGCAAGATAGTGGAAAGAAACAAACTTCACCAATTGACGAAAGTGAAGGGAGAAAAACCTAGAGAAAAATCAGACTCAGCTGGGCATGACCAGTTCTCCTCTGGCCAAACTTCTTGTGCAGAGCTGCAGTCTAGGCGACAGAGGTTTGAGAACAATGGACGCCAAATATCTATATCAAATGAAGCACTGAGGTCCAATAAGACTAATTGAAATGCAACCTTGATCGAACGATAGGAGCAGGTCCTTCGTAACTCTTAGGAGTACTGTTTAGGTGCTATAAAATGCTCTAAAACCAGATTGAAATTTCTCACAAATATTGTTTCTCTGTAGGAAGAAACATAGTTGAGTGGATACAACTTTTTCTAGTACCTTTTACCGAAAAGGCAGGTATGAAATGGGTCTATAATTTACTAATTCTTTGGGATCAAGCTGTGTTTCTTAAAAAGGAGGCTTAATGACAGCTAGTTTAAAAGTATTAGGCACATATCCTTAGAGACCAAACTTAGAGACCAGGCTCAGTTTGGGCATGACCCTTTTCATCCATCGTGGAGAAGATGCAGGTGTGAGTAGGTCACTGGCGGGTGTACAGGCTGGCCTACGAGATCAATGCGGAGATTCGTCATGTCACTGGGTCTTTCAGGAGTCTCATGCTCTCCACCCCTCCATGACAGCCACAGCATCTGCTCAGGATACGGCCTGGTCCAGGGTTATGGAGACTTCTAGAAGTCCTCTATGGTTGGCACCGTGTCTTCACAGGACTTGGATTAGATCAATGGCGCTGCACATCTCTAGAGGCCTTGGATGAGTATCCCAAGGTGGAAATAGAGAACAAAGAAAATAATTAGAGTAACCGGAGCACCCGGAGGAAACCCACACCAACACGGGGAGAACATGCAAACTCCACACAGAAATGCCAACTGACCCAGCCGAGGCGCTACCCACTGTGCCACCGCGCCATCCAAAAGGGGAACACACACTTATTATTTAAATACACCACTAGCCATACAACACGCCAACCAACTCCCACCCTGCTCCACGCGTGTTCCAGTTTGTTAAAAGACACCCTGGGTCACGTTGCCGGCATAATTAATGCGGGGCTTATGGAGAGGGAAACAGAGCAGGAGAGAGAAAGAGCACACAAGGTGGAGTGACACACACACCTGCAAACGCAACAAGCTAGTGATGTCACTGTGAGCGGAAGGGTTACAGGGGGGCTTAGGTGTGCGCAATAAAAAGCATTGCATGCAGCTCACCTTGCAACTGCACCAAGTCTGCATCCAGACCCCTCTCAGAATTTCCAGCATCCTGTAAATCCCCAAAGGTCATTCAGCATTTCATGACAATTATAAGGATGAGCACTGCCCAGGAAAAACAACAAATACATATTTTCTTGTAGGAACTATGCTTATTAAGTTTGATGCAAGAAAATTGTCAAATTGTTGGACAGTTTATGGTAGACTTTGACTTCCATAATTGTTATTTTCCTGCTATGGTGAAGGCTACACTCAGCTGTCTGGTTACCAATGTTTTTGAACTGAAAATATTTCCTTTTGTTTTCATCAGAAGAAAAAAAAACTTGTACGTTTGGACAAACAGTGGCGAGTACATTGTGGCCTTTAATGTAATATGAACAAACTTGTTGAATAGAGTCAACAGGGATAATTATTTTGTTTGTTTGTGTGTGTGCGTGCGTGTTGTTTTTGTGCTTTTTTGACAAAGTTGAGGGGGTGTCAGTGTAAAGCAAATGTGTTTCCATAGCCAGACAAATGTAATTGTTTCACCTGCAAAAGATTAGATGTACAGTTCTTCATCTCTGTTATGGATGTAGACAAAAGTCAGCAGCTGTACTCTTAATAAGACTAAGTGTAGATTGGTTTTTGATTCTGCTTGGTTGCCCTTCAGTGTGACATCTCTGAACAACTGGGGCGTGATTGAGGAGGGCGGCTTAACATGTTTGTGTTCCCATGCCAACCATCTACACTGACCTTCAACCTGGCTGCTAATCACTTCAAAATCATTCTCATCATCAAGTTTGAACCACTGTGATTCATTGCAATTATTAGAGATGGCTTGTTTTATGCTGACCTCTAGAGAAAAACAAATATCATTGAGCTTTCATTTTCATATATATATATATATATATTCATCAGGGGTCGCCACAGCGAAAAGAGCTGCTAACTTATCCAGCATATGTTTTAAGCAGCAGATGCCCTTCCAGCTGCAACCTAGTACTGGGAAACATCTATACACACTCATACATTCATTTTCTTTTCAGCTTAGTCCCTTTATTAATCTGGGGTTGCCACAGCGGAATAAACCGGCAACTAATCCAGCACATGTTTTACGCAGCAGATGCCCTTCCAGCTGTAACCCATCACTAGGAAACATCCATACACACTCATCCACTACGGACAATTTAGATAACCCAATTTACCTGTACTGCATGTCTTTGTGGGGGAAACCGGAGCACCCGGAGGAAACCCACATGAACACGGGGAGAACATGCAAACTGACCCAGCTGGGGCTCGAACCAGCAACCTTCTTGCTGTGAGGCGATTGTGCTACCCACTGTGCCACCGTGCTGCCCCACACTCATACACTATGGCCATATTAGTTTATTTAATTCAGCTATACCACATGTCTTTGGACTGTGGGGGAAACCGGAGCACCCTGAGGAAACCTACGTCAACATGGGGAGAACATGCAAACTCCACACAGAAATGCCAACTGACCCAGCTGGGACTCGAACCAGCGACCTTGCTGTGAGGCGACAGAGCTAACGTGTAAAAAGTTACTTAATTTAACTTAATTTAATGAATTAGGTTTTTTAACCACTATACAGACATACATCAGATTCCAGAGTAAGTGTCCACTAGAAAAATGCTCTCAATGAACAGTCGCTGGGATGACTCTCAGCCAAGATTTGAGAATCAGAAATAATTGTTATATAAATAGTTTGTTATAATAATAAAACTTCACAATTTGTACAATATTTTTAAAATCAAATAGGTGATATAATCATATTTTCTTTTTTTATATTATATTACAAAATACTGAGGAAATGCACATCTCTTGCCAGACATGTGTGGACGGGTTCAAGAGTTGTAGCTGTGTATCTACATTCCATTTCCAGTGGCAGAAATGCTTCCAAACTTGCCCAAGCAAAACAATCTGGCAAAAATGAACAAGATCAAATAATCCACAGTGCATGCAAGAAACACAGCTCAGCACTTGAGGAAATACATAATCCCATGAAGGCAATTTTAACTCAAAATACAAAAACACTAAGCAAGCTGACAGCAAAAGAAACTTCTTAGCAGATGAAAGACAAGAAAACCTGTGAGCGTGCCATACGTCACTCCAGGGAAGAAACACAAATCATAATGTCCCTGTTATGCATCAGGAATGAATCCTTCATTCATTCATTTTCTTTTAGGCTTAGTCCCTTTATTAATCTGGGGTCACCACAGCGGAATGAACCGCCAACTTATCCAGCATATGTTTTACACAGCGGATGCCCTTCACTGGGAAACATCCACACACACTCATTCACACACATACACTATGGACAATTTAGCCTAACCAATTCACCTGTACCGCATGTCTTTGGACTTGTGGGGGAAACCGGAGCACCCGGAGGAAACCTACGCGAACACGGGGAGAACATGCAAACTCCACACAGAAATACCAACTGACCCAGCCGAGGCTCGAACCAGCGACCTTCTTGCTACCTACTGCGCCACCGTGCAGCCTTGCATCAGATCTTAACCAGCAAATTTACTAAATTTACATCCATTTTCTAATACTGATTATGCTTTTAAAAAGTCACCATGAAATCAAAATAGAGAACTAGATATGCTGCAGAATACTGCAATGCTTGTTTAGATTCTACATTTGTGCACATTATTCATTTTTATTCAAACTTATAATCTTCAATAAAAATAACTTTTTTAACAGTATCTTTTCTTAAATGACATGTTCAATTCTTCATCTTTATTTCTATAGCGTTTTTACAATTTAGATTGTGTCAAAGCAGCTTAACGTAAAAGTTCTAGTAAATTGAAACTGTGTCAGTCCAGTTTTTAGAGTTGAAGTTCAGTTTAGTTCATTTCAATGTGGTTTAATTTTCACTGCTTCAAGTCCAAACACTGAAGAGCAAATCCATGGATGAGCAGCTCCACAAGTCCCGAACCAAGCAAGCCAGTGGCGACAGTGGCGAGGAACAAAACTTCACCAAATGACGAAGGTGAAGGAAAAAAACCTAGAGAGAAACCAGGCTCAGTTGGGCACAAACAATTTTCCTTTGGCCAAACTTCCTGTGCAGAGCTGCAGTCTAGGCGCCGGAGGCTGAAGAATGCTGGACGTCCATCGTGGAGAAGCTGCAGGTGTGAGTAGGTCACTGGCTGGTGTACAGGCTGGCCCGCAGGATCAATGCGGAGACTCGTCTGTCACTGGGGTCTTTCAGAAGTCTCATGCTCTCCTCCCACAGCATCTGACCGCCACAGCATCTGCTCAGGATACGGCCTGGTCTAGGATTATGGAAACCTCGGGATAATAAAAAACCGACTAACATAAGTGTAGATGCCGTTCAAATGATAATGTCTTTTGGGAAATAGACTGGGAATAATCAATTGTCCAGAATTAATAGAAAGTAGTGGACGTGAGGGGCTGTAATACACCAGGAGCACCCTCAAATACTAGGGATGTAACGCCCGGAGGGCGGAGGATAACAAGACGAGACGGAGAAGGAGAAACATTACAAAAACGGGTTTATTAACACTTACGGGTAACACACACTGGATACGGGAAGACAGGACGAGACCCACACGATTCAAAATACCGGACAACAATGGACACAGACGAAAGGGTATATATGGAGGGCAGAGTGATTACACAGATGACACAGAAGGGATGAACGCAGGTGGAACAGATTAACAATGACGGTGGCGGGAGAAGGACAAAGAAAGCACATGACATAAACAAAGGATGACGCGGACGAACACTGACAGTACCCCCCCCTTTTTGAAGGCGCGTCCTCGCGCCTTCAACGGGAAACAACAAAAGAAGGAGGGTAGAAGGGGAGGGTACCAGGGAGGAGTCTGAGGAAGGAGACAGGAAGGGAACCGGAGCAGGAGGACCCAGGACACAGCCAGAAGGACGGCCCCGGGCGGAGTCGAGGAAGGGAGGGTCCATGGAGGAGGAGTGGCTGCTGACTCCAGGGGGCCGACCGAGGGAGACGCCGCTGATGGCGGTGGAGCCCAAGGAAGGGACGGAGAGCCGAAGGGCGAAGGTGACGCCGAGGCTTCTGAGGGCCGGGCGAAGCAGGCGGCTCACCCGAGCAAGGCGACGGCGGGGTTCCGGAAGCCTGCGGCGTAGCCAGAGCGACAGAGGACCAAGGCGTAGCTGGAGGGATGGAGGAGCTCAACGCAGCCGGTGGGACGGTGCGATGAGGTGCAGCCGGAAGAGTGGAGTCCAGAGGCGAAGGAAGGGCGACGACTGACCAAGGTGGAGCCGGAGGGACGAGGGAGCCTGGCGGAGCTGGTGGGCGGACGGCCCACGACGAAGACGAGGGAGGAGTGAGCCAACGCGGAGCCCT